>APFE030793617.1:2683-33601 GCA_000404065.3 Pinus taeda
TCACTCAATTTTATTTTTTGATAGCATCCTTTACTCTTAAAATAGAGAAATTACCCTAACATTCGGGGCAATGAGATGACGACTTCAAGTTATGCATCTCAACAAACGACAACATGACTAGGGTTGTGAACTAAAAGTTAGGGATTTCACATTACTTTTCTGTCATTCATATTTTATTGGTTTCGTTATAAAGAACTGCCAGTTTGCCATCACGTTGGTTTTTTAATTAATTTGACTTTTTCATTTAAAAAAAAGGGGCCAAAATAATAAAAATATTAATTAAATTAATTATATTTATATTTTTAAAATTATAAAGAAAAATGCATGAATATTTTTATTATTATTATTATTTTAATATAAAAAAATATAAAATAGGATTATTAATTAATATTATCTTAAATATTAAACAATTATTTTTTATACAAATATATTTTATATTTATTATTAATATTTTAAATGGTATTTGGAAAATAAAACTTAAATGTAATTTGAAAATAAATATAAATTAAATTACATATTCTAATTCTTATAAAACTATGTAAATTTAGAACTAATTTCATAGTTTCAAACAGTAAAAATATTTAAAATTTATCCTTATTTCGTGAATATGGAGACATTGCTCATTGTAAATAAAATGTTAAATCCCTATTAAGTTATAATAATCTTACCATGATATCAAGTTATAATAATCTTACCATGATATGTCCAGAAAGAATAAAGAAGTAAGGTATAACTACAAATGCCATATGTGATTGAGGTTGATCAAAGTTCATGCAAGGAAAAATTGTCATAATGATTTGTAAAATAATGTTAAATGTGTAAAGTATATTTTGTCGGTAAAGAAATGTATCAATATAAATTATTAAGAAAAAGAATAATTGTAAAAGTTTTAGAATGCAATAAAATTAGAGGTTGGTTTACTAGAAGTAAAGATGAATGGATTGGTAAATGATGTGAGGAAATAAGAAAGAAGGAAAAAAAATTTGGTTAATGTGAAGTTGAAGGTTGAAAATTGATATATATAGAAGTTAAAAGCTAAAAAGATTATGTCATTAAGATACATGGATATTTTTGTATAGTAAATAATTATATTATGTTAATGAGAATTGGTAAGAAATTTTCTAAAGTCCCCTTTCATAAGTGTTTGCATTTATTTTCTACAATATGCAATACATTTTCAATCTTTAATATCACATATAGTACTTGGATTTTATATAGCATTTAGGATTAACCTAAAAAGAACACCAAGAAAGGGTATTTATGCATTCCTTACACAATTTGGTATTAATATTAGGAAAATATAATAATAAGGAAAAAATGGTAATTATTGCATAATTTGCTATGTTAAATTAACTGTCTAAAAGCGTAGTGCATAGAGGTTTTGGAATAAATGTTAGTAGAGAATCGTAAGAGATGAGAAGCTAGAGATAAAAAATTGACATCAAAAAATTTAGGGAAGTATAATAGAGTGCTTATAAGCCAAACCAAAAGAAAATGAGGAGAAAATAAAGTCACATAATGATTTCAGTGTGTAGTTAATTAGATTTTTGTAGATCTTCTAAAATTTCAAAATTAATACTTCTAAGAGATTTTAAATTTTATATTCCTAGTTATTATGGTAGTTTAAATCATTGACAGCCTAATGGTATACACGGATAAGATGGAGTATTACTTTAAATATGAGAAAATTGAAAATCCTTGTAGCCACCATATTAAAGGGATGTGACACATTGTTGTGGGAGTCTATGTAGGAGGAATGTGTATTTATGGATGAAGACAGTATTAGGACCATGACTAAAATGATTAGAGATGAAAAATAAAGTATTTCCATTGGATTTTATGTACGCATCATTTAGGTACATGCTGAGACCTCATATACAATGAGAGAAGTGTGAAAGAATATGGATATCTCCTATCAATATGAATTATTTATCAAGAATAGGAACACTAACAAGTTTTGATATATATGAAATGCTTGAAGTTCACCATTCAAGATAAGATTGATATGGAAATGATGTTAATTCTCGAAACGGATTATCAATTAAAATTAAAAATTAAAGAAAACTTACTCAGAATGTAAGTAGATGAAGCTTTGGAAAGGATAGAGGAGATTGTGGTGTAAAAATCTAGGGTGTGCACAAGAAAGAGAGAATGCACATAGAGAAAATATATGTAATATAAATGGCGGTTAGAATTATGAGCATATATAAGATAAATATTGTGGAAAGTTTAAAAAATGCAAATAATGTAACATATATATAGAACTATACATCTTTACATTCACAACAATACAGTTCATAAATTCTTTTAATATTTATAGAGAAATGACATTAGAATAACTAAATAGAAAATTGCAAAAATAAACAAATAATGAGCGAAGTTGACCCGTGGCTAGCCGGGAATATTGACGACTCACATTTCTTGGTCTTCCCGACTATCATGATCGCCCCCACGCAGCCAGAACAGCAAAACCAGAGCCAAAATGCATGCCCACTGACAGGGCAACTAACTGTCTAATAATTCCGACTTCCTTTGTAACGTAAACGCCAACCTTCATTCCTCGCCCTTCTTTAAGGGACAAAAAACCCTATACCTGCCTGCGTTTGACCTTTTCATAGCATTTTCAGCACTGTTGCATGGCATATTTCTCTTTCCTTGGGACTTTTTTATGGTCAGATTGTGATATTGGTTTTATGGTTTAAATTTTGTGTTATGATTTTTAGTGAGGTTGTGATGTTTGTTTTTTGTGTTATGATTGTATTTGTGATAATTTGGCAAGATATTTTTTTTTTTATGAAATTAGGATATTTGTTTTATTGTTTAAATTATATTTGTCCAAATTTAAAGTTATGATTGAGATTGTGATATTTGTTTTATTGTTTGAATTACATTTTGAATATAAAATGAATTCACTATCTTGGAAAATTCTTATCGTAGATTTATAGTTTATTATATTATTATTTGGTTTTTTAGTTCATCAATACAAAATTAATGAATTCTTCACCCACCCTGTTATTATGTATCTTTAATTTGATTAGAAATTTTTTAATATTTAAAAATTTCATAATGTTTATAGGTATCTCTATTTTGGAATAAATTTTTCAGAATTTTAGTTTTATTATCAATAATTATTAGATGGATGGTAGAGATTTAACCTGCATAGAATATTTTGAATATTCATAATAATATACACAAATCAATGGTTGTGATTTATTCAAAGTAGTGTGTTTTAATCCTTTTAATTAAATTGATTAATGAAAAAAATGTGATATAGAGTGAGGTCTAGATTAAATTTAACTTTAAATAGGTCTATATAAAAAGTTAAATAGATAGGTGATGTGAGTAGATTATGGACTTTTTACTTTTTAGTTAAATTGATGAATTAAAAAAATGTCATATGTACAAATGCTATATGGAGTGAGCTATGTTTTTTTGGGGCATGTGGTATTAATAAGCTATGGTATTTGAACATGTTATTGTAACAAATCATATTTATACATTAAAAATTGCCATAGTAAAGTGGAGGTAAATCTCCAATATTAAGAATCATGTTCCATTATATTTTTAATGTGTATTTGTTCACCTTATATATTAAATTTTTTGTAATAAGCAATAATAATTATTTGAAATATAACTTATTTGGTTTTATGTTCTTTTTTTTGTTTTTTTAATTATGTTGATAGGCTGAGTCTATATAGGAATTGAGGTTGGAGTTTTTTTTTAATGAATGGTTAATATTTGAGAGCCAATATTCTTAATCTTATATCGACTGGATGAGATTTCATGCCCATTGATATGTGTTTGGCTACAATTATATTTAATATGTTTTCATGAAAAACAAATTGTTTCGGCTATGTTCCCCACTAGATGAAGCGTTGAGATATGCACGAACATGTGTGTTAGCAAGAGCATGAGACATTATTTACACCGATAAGTGTGGTCTATATTGGAATTGGGGTTGTAGAATTTTATTTTTGCGTCGTAAGGCATTCCATTAAGAAGAACTCCCCTCCCATGCCACTTTATATCGTATTACGTCGTGCTTACGCCATTGATTTGGTGTTAGAAGATAGAAGTATCATTTTTCATCTTATTGGATAGTTAAGATGCATCACCTTTAACGCCCGACACGTGTGATCCAAGAGTCAATTTTGAGTGTTTCTCCAAGTTGTTGGTTCGAAGTAGGCTAAGGTCGACCATATCTTCCATAGCATTTTACATTTCTTGAGAAAATTGTAGAGAGTGCCTCCATATGCGGGATATCTAGTTCACGAGCCAGTCACATAATTAACAGAGAAGCAACAACTCTGGGCACTCTGCATCCCACGCTAATTGATCCAGTTGTGAATGTTTTTGTTTTACACCCCACAATGATATCTTCATAGTGAGAAAATTCACTTAACATAAAGTATACCCTTTCATCAAGTTTCTATATGGATAGCCAAGATGCATGCGTTTTAACTCTCAGTAGGTGTGATCTAAGAGTCATTTCCATGTGGTGCTCCAAGTTGTTGGTTCAAAGAAGGTTAGGATCGACCATATCTTCCATCACGTTTCATAGTTTCCATGACTTTGAGATGGTTGAGAATAATATGAATCCATCATATTCAACTGAATGACAACACATGGCATATAACCCCCTCCATGATGGTGAGATTCATTGTCTATTATTTAGTATGTTGTTATTTACTTACAGAGAAAAGGGATTGTAATGTCTTTCTTTGTATGCATCAAGAAACATCTAAATTCCTTAGCCTGTCGATACATTGCAAGGGATTGTTGGGTTTTAGAGTCGTGAATCCGCCATTCTTTCAAAAGAAATATTGCCCTTTGTAAGTAAACTTCCAAGCCTTTTTTGTTCCTTTTTTTCATCTTTCCCACAAAGATTTCAAAGGGAAATCTTTTATTGGTTTATAAATTTTGCATCTTTGTGCATGTTTTTAAGCCCTCGAATTATGCCCTTGCATTTTTGTGAGTTTTGTTCACATGCAGAGGTTGAACAAACATGTGAAATGTTGAGTTCTTTGTGTGTGTATACACCCACACATACACACAAACTCACACACACATAGAACTTGACATTTCATGAGTTTGTTCAACCTCTTCATGTGAACAAAACTCACAGAATTGCAAAGGTATTTAAGTCATTTACTTCAATCATAATGGAACGATATTCTGGCTTTAGATTGACCTCACCATCTCATGCAATATCCCTATGTTAATTTTCCATAGGGCTATATTTTTATTTTCTTTGATAATTGCATTTCTTCATTAACACATTAAGTTCACCCCATAACATCATAACATTATTCAGATATACATCATTATTAAGCACCATATGCAACTGTGTAGAAAGCACAATATTATCATCATCAATGTGGCAGAACATAAAGGAATAATAGAAGAAAAGGATGCCCACATAGAGACACCAGGATTGGTCAGAGACGAGGGAAAAACCTATTATGGGGAAAACACTTTCAAATTCTTCTTCTTCTACATTGTCATGAAATGATTTAGCAAAAGAGAGTACAATGATCCATATCTACATCTATGCAACTAACCAGCAAAAATAACTACAACATTTATGGAATAAACCCAACAAAGCTTATACTCAAAATATTAGTTCTGAAGTCTGTACTAAACTATCACTAACTGTATTCAACTGGTGAACCCTATCGTCTCTAAGAGAAATCTTCATACAACTGAGATTTTATCTTTGAGTTCCCAATCACATGGAGGACGAGTCATCTGAGTGACTATAGTTTCCTGGTCGCTCTCTGAAGCAATACAAGCGAGCAATTATGGTTGGATCTACCTAGATCTATCTATGAGCTTCGACCATACACTTCAAGATGTTATGCAAGCATCTGTAGTAGCCTAGTTGCATCCTTAAGTCTGGTGAGCGAGCGATTGTGTCTGTGAAAACCCTAACTCCTGGTCGCATGCACAGTGAGTTGTCTGTGTGACTGGAAGGATCCAGTTGCATGCATAAGCCTATGTGGGAGAAACTATGGTCAAGATCCTTTTGTGTTGTGCCTGCGACTTTGGCCCAAAACCTTGGATCTGAAATGGAAGCTTGAGACCATGAAATTTCATCTCAGAGTGATCCCATTCCTCCGCAGGCAAGCCTCAAACCTGTGCAAGACAAAAACCTAGATAGAAGAGTGTCTTATTATTGTTTCCAAATGAGGAATAGGTCTCTTGTATTGATAACCTTCCAAGAGGGTCCACTTTGCTTGAGGGTCGACCTTATCAAATATGCACATGTGGGACATTATTCATAATAAACTTTCCCTTGATGTTGATAGGATTTCCTTGAATGAATGTCCAAGTCCAAGCTAAGCTCTCCAAGCACTCCTTCTCCAAGCCAAATGAGTGGCATATAGGCACAATCTTAGCATAAGGGTGCAAATAGGCATATATGAACCATTTGGGAATGGGAGAGGATGACTATATAGGCTGGGAAAGGGAGTTAAGATCTCTCCAAAAATAGGAATAGGCCCTCATCTCAAGGAGGTAGCTCATAGGGATAAGACCAAGAGGCTAAGTTGGGAGAACTTGACCTCATATACATTGAACAACCTCTAACTCACCTCTCTAAAAGCTTCTAGATCACAAAGCTTCTCATCCTCTTTGGGAAAATTGCCTTTTTGGGATCATCATGGGTGTACAAGTAAACAAAGTGATGCCATTGTAGGTCGAGTATAATACAACAGGTGACCATCATGGTTTTTAATCTCATAAGAGTGATGACCCTCAAATTGGGGTTTAAGAGCTATTTCCTTCAGGGGAAGCTCAAGGCATTTTCAAATCAATGTCATAGGGAGGATATGAGTTGCATATATGAATGAGTATACTACATAATGGTCATGTTTCTGGCACTTTTGGGTATGTCACAGAGAAGTGCAAGAGGTGTGACAAAATAATGTGTAACAGATGCCCCTTAAAGCATGAAGGCAGAATGGGGAATGATGGTTGAGATGATTTACGAGCTTTTGCAAGGACAAGTATAAACACTGTCAGGAGACCTGCAAATCAGGGACACATATGCATATACATATTTGATATCAAAACATGAATCCATGGTATGGACACAGCCATCTGGATGATAAGGACTATATGAAAGGATCCATGGCATGGGAGCAACCATCCAAATGAGAAGGATTATCTGTAAATCTAAGATCTAAGGTATGGACACCACCATTCAATATAGAAGGATCATCATAAATGTAAAGTCCCATGGTATGATCACAACCATCCACATAGCAGAAAAATGTGTACAATCATGAATAACACATAACTTCGCATAGCCTGAGTCATATTAGACAAGACTCAGGGTCTTGCGCTCCATCCCAACCCAATCAAAGTACGATTTCTAACATGTGAATGAATGTGTTGAAGTCGAACATGCTAGAAAAGCAATTGATTACTGGCCAATGATGTGGATCGTTAACAGGCACGAGAGAAACCACCAATAATGAAAATGGTTCTTAAGGTATGATAATACAATCCGTGAATGTGAAAAATGAAATTGAATTCGAACACTTGTGGAATCATCTGATCGAAGGCCAATGATTAAAAATTGTCATCGAATGTGAAGAGCTTGCCATTAGGGCATGCAAGCTCTAAGGTACTGAAAGGGAGTTTCTAAATCATCTTCCTAAATAATGAACTAACGTCGACAAGAAGCGACCCATCGAAGGAGGGCAATGATGAATCACCCATCATCAACATGAAACAAGGAATAAGGTGGAATGAAATGAATAAGATCCAAGACTGTAACAATGTGTTAAATAATGTATAGGTAAATAACTATAGATATGACTTCTCTTGAAAATTAGTGACACGACTCTGAAGTGTGGCAACATTTGACTCAACATAGAGTTAAAGGTCATGATGACAAAATGGAATAGTCAAATGAGAGGAAAAAAGGATCACCCAAACCTGGGATAACAAGTGATTGAGTGAGGATATCCCAAACCCAACACAAAAGCAAAAGAGTGTTATGTTCAAGAGCGACATGCTACCTACACAAAGAATGTTTCATTTTCATTTTTTCCCGCTATTTCTACCAAGTACCCAATTTTTTTTATCACAAGCTTGAAGGGAATAACATATTCTTGTCATGTAAGTTCATTCTTCGAATGAATCCATCATAGTAAGTTTTACGAGTCTTAGGAAAGGACAAATGTGGTCTCATCATGGTGACGATCCCTTCGTTGTAAAACTTTAACGAGTTTGACGTAATAATAACTCGATATATTTTTCACATTTAGAGAGTTTGAAAAATAGACGAAAAGCAAAATTCCATCATGTCCCTTTTTGTAATTTGTCTCTCAAACCTAAAAAGGTAGAAAATAATATTCAAGAGAACCTCTTTACCATATCGACGAAGGTGTACCTTTTTCGTAACTAGTCAATCTCAACCTGAAAAAGGGGTACATGTATACTGAGATGATGTCAATTCATTTAATTTAACAAGTTAAAAATGACAAGTAGTCGACAATATTTTCATTTTTTGAGAGCCAAAAAAGAGCTTAAATATGACTCTAGGGGGGTTCTTTTTTCATTTATTTTTAATGAGTCCGAAAAAGAGATAAAACAAAAACTCATCTTAAATCAGTTAATAATAATCACATGTTCACCATAAAGTACCTGTAACTACATAAGGAAATTCGTCCACCACTGATATCGAGAAATAATAATAAAATATTAACTCAAAAATCATAAATAGGCCATAAGTAAAGGTATTTTTACCATTTCACCAAAGTAAGTTTTGAGAGTGCATTTGTGCCCTATTTTGATTGATTTTCAAACGGCCAGTGTAGGAGATACAATGCATCATTCCTTGAACTGTCTTCAGCAGCTCATAACTCTACCTATACTCTTGCAATTCATTGTATTTTTATGCTTTTTCATTTAGTTTTTTCTTGTGAGTAGGAGGATTTGTGACAATCTACTAGACACTTCCCTAAGTTACAATTTAAATGAGAGACGAAGAAGATGGCCTACCTCCTTCTGATGCTATCTCGATCTCCTTTGCTGAAGACCTTGAATCACTTGTGTCACAGGCTCGTTCCTACTGCTCACAACATTTATACACCTACACAAGAGATCAAGACATAACAAGGCATGCAAATAAAAATAGCATATTCAAAAGTAACCTACTTAACTAATCAAGGAACGTTAAGATAGATGATACATGAGCATACACATCAATTGAAAATGAACCAGCAATTGTATATTAATACAAAAGAAGGGGAAGCATAAAACCAAGCCTTAATGTTGATAGGATTTCCTTGAATGAAATTCCAAGTCCAAGATAATCTCTCCAAGCACTCCTTCTCCAAGCCAAATGAGTAGCATATAGCCACAATCTTGGCATAAGGGTGCAAATAAACATAGACCAACCATTTGGGAATGGGAGAGGATGAATATATAGGGTGGGAAAGGGAGTTAGGATCTCTCCAAAGATAGAAGTAAGCCCTTATCTCAAGGAGGTAGCTCATAGAGATAAGAGCAAGAGGCCAAGTTGGGAGAACTCAACCTCATCTATGTCGAATAACCTCCAACTCGCCACTCTAGAGGCTTCTAGATCACGAAGCTTCTCATACTCTTTGGGAAGATTGAGTTTTTCAGATCATTGCAAATATACAAGTAAACAGAGAAATTCCATCGTGGATCGAGTATAATACAAAAGGCCACCATCGTGGATTTTAGTCTCATAAGAGCGATGATCCTCAGATTAGGGTTTAAGAGCTATTTCTTCAAGGGAAGCTCAAGGCATTTTCCAGTCAATGTCTTAGGGAGGATCTGAGTTTCATATATGAATGAGTACACTACATGATGGTCATGTTTCGGGCACTTCAGGGTATGTCACAGAGAAGTGTAGGAGGTGTGACAAAATACTGTGCAACAACCGATCTCTATCTCTAATCCAAAAAGTCTTATCATTTTTGTTGTTTAAGAAAAATGACCAAGATGGATGTATTTTTGGGACTAGGTTGGGCATTTATAGAAAAGAATGAAGAATAGGTGCCACAATACTTTTTGTAGTCCTTTTAAAAATCAAATCTAGTTAAAGTCAATCTAGAGTACGTGTTGTATGTATGTATGTAGGTATGTATATGTGTGTTTTGGTTTTATTTTCAAATCTCTCTCTCCTCTCTCTTCTCTTCTCTCTATATATATATATACTATATTATATAGGATGTGATTATGCCCACAATGGCATGAATAAAAGGAAAAGAGGGGGAAGTATAAAACCAAGCCTTAATGTTGATAGGATTTCCTCGAAAGAAATTCCAAGTCCAAGATAAGCTCTCCAAGCACTCCTTCTCCAAGCCAAATGAGTAGCATATAGGCACAATCTTAGCATAAGGGTGCAAATAGACATAGACCAACCATTTGAGAATGGGAGAGGATGAATATATAGGGTGGGAAAGGGAGTTAGGATCTCTCCAAATATAGGAGTAGGCCCTTATCTCAAGGAGGTAGTTGATAGGGATAAGACCAAGAGGCCAAGTTGGGAGAACTCGACCTCATCTACGTTTAATAACCTCCAACTCACCGCTCTAGAGGCTTCTAGATCACGAAGATTCTCATACTCTTTGGGAAAATTGAATTTTTGGGATCATTGTAGATATAAAAGTAAACAGAGAAATTGCATCGTGGATCAAGTATAATACAAAAGGCCACCATCATGGATTTTAGTCTCATAAGAGCGATGATCCTCAAATTAGGGTTTTAGAGCTATTTCCTTCAAGGGAAGCTCAAGGCATTTTCCAGTCAATGTCTCAGGGAGGATCTGAGTTGCATATATAAATGAGTACACTGCATAATGGTCATGTTTCGAGCACTTTAGGGTATGTCATAGAGAAGTGCAGGAGGTGTGACAAAATACTGTGTAACAACCGATCTTTATCTCTAATCCAAAAAGACTTATCATTTTTGTTGTTTAACAACAATGACCAAGATGGATGTATTTTTGGGACTGGGTTGGGCATTTATAGAAAAGAATGAAGAATAAGTGCCACAATACTTTTTGTAGTCCTTTTAAAAATCAAATCTAGTTAAAGTCAATCTAGAGTACGTGTTGTATGTATGTATGTATGTATATGTGTGTTTGTGGTTTTATTTTGTGAATATCTTGTCTCTCTCTCTCTCTCTCTTCTCTCTCTCTCTCTCTCTCTCTCTCTCTCTCTCTCTCTCTATATCTTATATTTAATATATATATATATATATATATATTATTATATATATATTATATATATTATATATATATATATATTATTATATACATAGGATGTGCTTGTGCCACAATGGCATGAATAAAAGGAAAAGGGAATAATCCATAACTAAAGGTGGAATATGAGATGATAAATCTTGTTGAAAATTACATAAGAAAAATGCAGATCAATGTGATTTTCAATGTATCTCTTCTAGTGAAATAGAAACTCAAGGTATTATGACACAAAATTGAAAATCAACATAGTGAGAAATAAAATAAAAGAGAGTTTGACACATTTTTTGTTGAAACAATGTGAACAAAGAAGGAAATGCATGTAGGGTTCAATGCATTGATATACCTACACACCAACCACAACACTCTCATATAGTCCTCGACCACAAAATTCTCCTCCCTTTTTAGCAACAAAAAATATATTATGGAGAAACCTAGCCTATTTTTTCCAAAATATTTGTTCAAACAAATTTTAAAGCCTCATATGACTATATATTACAATATCCAAATAAGTCCTTCACGTATATCTTGGTTGCAAATATTCATTATAAAATTTGTTTTTTCCACCATGTGTTTGAGCTATTAAATGTAATTTTAGAATTTAAAATATTTATTATGAACTAATAAAATTCTTCCTTGCAAGGATTTAACTATTGACTATGATTGAAATCACATTGACTAGCATGTAAAATTGATGCTTACTTGACTTTCAGACACATGGTAGATAACATCAGCAAAGATTATTAAATTTTACCTTTATTTTTTCACTTTAATGAGTGGTCAAGGTTGTACACTCCCTAGAAGAATGACCACATTTCCCTGATAAAATAATTATTTACCTTGTCCCATTATTATCTACATAATATTCAAAAATTTCACCACAACCACCACCCAAAGACTCAAATCAAGATTGAATCCCATCAATTAAAGATCCATCATCCATTTCTAGGCTCATTTGAAAGAGACTAATCTCTCTCTTCTACAACATGATCTTCAAAGATGATAAACTACTTAATGAGGAATTTGAGTCTCATTGGAAATGATGTTTGTGAATTACCACATAAGAGCATGCTATTTGTTGAAGCAAGTGCTTGTAAGAAGCCATCTACCCCTCATGTTTCTTAATGATCAATAGTGAACATTAAAATCCTCTTGATTGTTTTTTTAGGAATTGTGTGAAGGTTTTGAACTTCTTTAAGGTATGCAAATATTAGAAACATTGTACTTATGAAGATTGTGAGTCCCATAACCACTTCCCAAGAAGAAACCAAATGTGAATGAATGTAATAAGTTGTTGAACAAGGCATATTTTTTGTATATCTATGAATATACATGTAAAAATTGTTGTGCTTATGGAACCTGATTTTCACTTGAATCACCAAAATTTGAAATACATTCAACTAGACATATAAACCAAACTAAAAGTCCAATTAACATAAATCTTTAAATGTACATAAGACAACTTAAATAACATAAATAAAACAATGGAACATAATAAATATCCACATGAAACAACTACTCTATTTGATTATTGACTTCCATCTGCCACTAAACGTTTTGTCAATTTTGACTGGTGTAATTTCTCTTGATTTGACCATCATTCTATCAACTCAATCATCAACTTGTCTCCTCATAGACTTGGCTTCAACCACCTTATTGACTTTCTATCCTTAATAGATTGTTCCCAACCAGACTTGCTAAGTTTCATTCCTATTCAACTTACCTGACAAAATAATTAACCAACTAAACTCCAATTTACTGTGGTTACTTCCAAAAATTACAACACCTCATCATTTTCCCACTTATTATCTTCTTTGGATGAACTATTAATACCATTTGGGTGTAGACCATTGCATACATCAAACTACTTACAACACTTGCATATGGAACATAGGCCATGTCCTCTTTTTCTTCATGAGCCTATGAACACTGTTTAATTTCAACTTGAAATGTTGGTTGAGATCTTACCCTAGCCTTGTAATAGAAGGCCCCTCTCTTGCAACATGCCCTTTGGCATGTCATTGCTATAGCTAATGTCAAAATTAGAGGCTATAACTTGTACCAACTACCTAATTAGAAATGAAAGTCTTAACGATGAAAAATATGGAGTAGTTGAGATGTCATAATTAATCCTTGGTTAATGCCACTCTAAGTGAGCATCCTACTAAGGCTTCTAATGCTTAGCAAAGACTAGAAACCCCAATAGACCATCTAGTGAAATGCTTGACTTGTCCAACTTATAAAATGGAGATAATGTTATGCCATAAAATTCCCTCTTGCCAATTCCTTGTAATGGAATTAGATATCTAAAGCTCTCATGTTTGATGAAGAGCACTAAGCTCTACAACCTAAGACTAGCATGCCAATATAGCAAGCAATAAAATGGGGGGTGGTGACAACACATATTATCATTCTAACAATGGAAATTCTTAGTAGTGTGTTTAGAAGAATGCTACTAATCTAGCAAATTTCAAGATGAGACATTAAATACCATTAATACAACCATCCATAATAAATTATGCAACATCATTTATACATGGAGGACCAAACTTGCATTATCCTCTACACACGACAATGGTGGTGGAAACCCACAAATGCCTTAGTGCAACTAAAATTCTTCATAGTTATAATCATTGTGTTTAGTGAGTCCATAATCATCATTGAGAAGGGTTCACTAACACATCACTTCCATAATTATTGAGTAGGGCAATCTTTAATCCCATCCCCACCTATCATGTCCCATCCCCTCCCATATGAGGACATAAAATTAACTTTATTTTTCATATTTATTTTATTGCTTAAAATTTGATAAACTTTTACATAACATTCAAATATCTCCCCAAAGATAAACTCACAAAACAATATTTATTTAAATAATTTATAAATTATCTTTTATTATTTATATTTATTTATTTAAATTTAATAAATTTTTTATATAAAAGAATTATCTTCATAGATTTCCTAAAACTTAAATTTATTATTTTATATTTAAATCTAACTTTCATATATCTAAATAAATTTATATAATTATTAGTTGTTTTTTAAGAAAATCCTTAAAATTATTCAATATTTTATTTTTTATCTCGCTCAAACTGATAGCATCCCTTACTCTTACATTCGGGGCATTTTACCTTGAATTGGCTTTGAGATGACGACTTCAAGCTATGCATCTCAACAAACGACAACATGAGTAAGGTTGTGAACCGAAAGTAGGGAATTCACATCACTTTCTATGTTATTCATATTTTATTGTTGGGTTAAAAAGAACGGCCATCAGGTGATTATTTAATTAATTTGAATTTTTTAAATAATAAAAGTATAAAATAATTATATTTTATGTTTTTAAAATACTATCAAAAGTTATATAATTTATTATTATTATTATTATTTAAATTTATAAAAAGCTAAAATATACTTATTAATTATATTATATTATAAATATTAAGAAAAATATTAAATAATAATTTTTTAACACAAATATATTTAATTATTTATATTAATGATTTAATTACAAAAAACAAAATAAAATAAAGTTAAATGTAATTTGAAAATGAAATATAAACTAAATATATATATTCCAATTCTTATAAAGCTAAGTAAATTTGGAACTAATTTCATAGTTTCAAAAGAGTAAAAGTATTTAAAATTTATCCTTATTTCCTCATGATGAAGAGATTGTGAATTATAAACAAAATGGTAAATTCCAATTAAGTTATAATAATTTTACGATAAGAATAATATATCTTTAAATTCCCTATGAATACAATGTATCTTTTGTTTGATATGAATATATCACTTTCTCATTCAACATGACATGATTAACTTTGAAAACAATAATTTCTCAATAAGTGTGACATATGAATTCGTCTTTAGTCATATTAATTAATCTTATATGCTAAATCCCAATCAATACCATGATATGTCTAGAAAAAACAATATGCCCTTAAAGTCCCTATGAATTCCATATATCTTTTGTTCCATATGAATATATCACTTTCTGATCAAACATGACATGAATAACTATCAAAACAATCCTTTCTCAATTAGCATGACATATGAATTCGTGTTTAGTCCTATTAATTAATCCTACCAATGATCATGTCTTCATGTGCAAGGAGCATGTAACATAAAGGGAAAAAACATATATAACCAAGCTTATATAATTATGTAAATATGTGAGGTACATGTTACCCTTAATTTGATAATTCAAGAGCATTGTGTGTAAAACTAGAGATAAAAGAAAATAATTGTCATAATTGTACAAAGAAGTGGATGTTGAAGTGGATGTTGATATATGGATGGTAGTTGAGAAATGAAAAGGTAATTGGTAAGAAAATAAAATGGAATGTAAATGGACATATTATATAGCATTTTAATGTGTAATGAGATTTCAATTTTACATAGAGAAGCCAGGTAACGACAAATGCCAAATGTGAAAGAGGTTTATGTAAGAAAAAATTGTCATAATGATTTGTAAAATATTGTTAAATGTATAAAGGTATATAGAGTAGTTTAAAAAATGCACGTATATAAATTATTTTGAAACAAAACAATTGTAATTTTTTTTTATAAGGCAATAAAATTAGAGGTTGGGTTCATAAAAAACAATGATGATAGGATTGGTAAAAGATGTGAGGAAATAAGAATGAAGGAAAAAAGGAAAAAAATGGTTAATGTGAAGTTGACGGTTGAAAATTAGCATATATATAGAGGTTAAAACCTAAAGAGATTATGCCATTATTAAGATACATGGATATTTTTCTACAGAAAATAATTATTTTATGTTAATGAGAATTAGTAGGTAATTTCCTAAATTTCTCTATGTTCATAAGTGTTTGTATTTATTTTCTACAATATGCAATATATTTTCAATCTTTAATATCACTTATAGTATTTAGATTCTCTATAGAATTTAGGATTAACCCAAAGAGAGCATTGAGAAAGGGTCTTTGTGCGTCCCCTACATAATTTGGTATTAACAGCAAGCAAATATAATGATAGGAAAAAAAGTAGATAATTGTATAATTTGATATGTTAAATTAATTGTGACTAAGAGTAGTGCATAGAGGTGGTGGAACAAATGTTAGTAGAGAATAGTAAGAGATGAGAAGGTAGAGGTAAAAACTTTACACCGAAAAAATTAGGAAAGTATAATAGAGTGCTTATAAGCCAAACCAAAAGAAAATGAGAAGAAAATAAAGTCAGCATGGTGTAGTTAATTAGATTTTTGTAGATCTTTTAAAATTTTAAAACTGATACTTCTAGATCTTAAGAGATTTTAAATTTGATATTCCCAGTTATTATGGCAGTTTAAATCTTTGATAACCTAATGGTATACATGGATATGATGGAGTATTACTTTAAATATGAGAAAACTGAAAATCCTTAAAAAATACATCTTGTAGCCACCATATAAAGGGATGTGACACATTGTTGTGGAAGTCTATGTAGGAGGAATGAATGTTTAAGGATGAAAAGAGTATTAGGACCATCACTAAAATGATTAGAGATATAAAAAATAAAGTATTTCCATTGGATTATATGTATGCATCATTTAGGTAGATGCACAGACCTCATATACAAGGAGAAAAGTGTGAAAGAATATGGATAAGAGCAATATCTTTTATCAATATGAATTATTCATCAAGAATAGGAACGAGGACAAGTTTTGAGGTATATGAAATGCTTGAAATTCACCATTTAAGATAAGATTAGTACGGAAATGATGTTAATTCTTGAGAGGGATTATCAATTAAAACTAAAAGTTAAAGAAAACTTATTCAAAATGTAAGTTGATGAAGTTTTGGAAAGAATTGACTAGATTGTGTCGTAATAATCCATGGTGTGGATAAGGAGGAGAGAATGCAGGTAGAGAAAATGTATGTAATGTGAATGGTGGTTAGAATTATGAGCATATATGAGATAAATGTTCTGAAAAGTTTAAAAAGGGCAAATAATGTATCATGTAGAGAACCATACATCTTTACATTCACAACAATGAAATTCATAAATTATTTCAATATTTATAGAAAAATGACATTAAAATAACTAAATAAAAAATTGTAAAAATAAACCTATATTATAAAATATTAAAAAATAGAAAGATCATATATTAAATAGAATTAAACCAAGGTATAAAAATACTAATAAAAAGAAAAGTTATCTAAAAAAGAGTATGTTAATTGTTACTTATAAGGGGGCATTTTTACAAGCGAAGTTGACCCGCGGCTGGCCGGCAATATTGACGATTCACATTTCTTGGTCTCCGAGAACAGCAAAACAACAGAACCAGAGCCCAAAATCCATGCCCACTCATAGGGTAACTAACTGCCTAATAATTCCGACTTTCTTGGTAACGTAAACGCCAACCTTCATTCCTGGCCCTTCTCTAAGGGACAGAAAACCCTATACCTGCATGCTTTTTACCTTTTCATAGCATTTTCAGCACTGTTGCATGCCATAGATTGTAATATTTGTTTTATGGTTTAAATTACATTTGGTTTAAATTTTGTGTTATGATTTTTTAGTGAGATTGTGATCGTTTTATGGTTTGAATTGTATTTGTGGTAATTTTGTATTGTAATTTTTTTTTGAAACTGTGATATTGTGATTGTTTTATTGTTTGAATTGTATTTGTGGTAATTTCGTATTATAATTTTTTTTGAAATTGTGAGGTTTGTTTTATTGTTTAAGTTATATTTTGTCTAACTTTCGTGTTATGATTTTTATTAAGATTGTGATGTTTGTTTATTGTTTGAATTGCATTTTGAATATAAAATGGATTCATTATCTTCTAAATTTTGTTATTGTAGATTTATAGTTTATTATTTTATTATTTGGTTGTTTAGTTGATCAATATAAAATTAATGAATTCTTCACCCACCATGTTATTATGTATTTTTAATTTGATTATAGATTTCTTGATATTTAAAAATTTAATAATGTTTATAGGTATCTATATGTTAGAATAAAAATTTCAGAATTTTAATTTTATTATCAATAATTATTCATTAGATGAATGGTAGAGATTTAACTTTCATGGAATAGTTTGAATATTCATAATAATATACACAATTAGTGGTTGGGATTTATTCAAAGTAGTATGTTTTAACTTTTTTAATTAAAATGATTAATGAAAAATATGCCATATAGAGTGAGGTATGTAGATTAAATTTAACTTTAAATAGATAAATAGGTCAGTTGATTATCCACTTTTTACTTTTTAATTAAATTGATGAATTAAAAAAAATGTCATATATACTAATGTTATATGGACTGAGTTATATTCTTTTGGGGCATGTGGTATTAATAAGTTATGGTTTTTGCACATGTTATTGTAAGAAATCATATTTATAGATTTAGAATAGCCATAGTAAATTGGAGGTAAATCTCCAATATTAAGAATCATGTTCCATTATACTTTTAAATGTGTATATGTTCACCTTATATATTAATTTTTTTAATTATCAATAATAATTATTTAAATATATTATAACTTATTAGTTTATAACTTTTATATATATATATATATATAATATATATATTATATTATTATATTATATTATACGTTGATAGCCTTGGAATTCAGGTGGAGATGTTTTTTTTTTTTATATGAGTGGTTAAGATTTCAGAGTCAATATTCTTAATCTTATATCGAATTCGATGAGATTTCATGTCGATTGATATATGTTTGTATATATATAATATATATATATATATATATATATTATATATATATATAATATATATATATATATCTTATGAAAAATAGATCATTTCGGCTATGTTCCCCACTAGATGAAGCGCTGAGATATGCACGAACATGTGTGTTGGCAAGAGCATGAGATGTTATTTACACTGATAAGCGTAGTCTACATTGGAATTGGGGTTGGCGAATTTTTATTTTTACATTATAAGGCATTCCATTAGAAGAACTCCCTTCCCGTGCCACTTTATATCGTCTTACATTGTGCTTACTCCATTTATTTGGTGTTAGATGATAGAACTATCATCTGTCATCTGATTGGAAAATCAAGATGCATGCCCTTTAACACTTGGTAGGTGTGATCCAAGAGTCATTTTCGGGTGTTACTCCAAGTTGTTGGTTCGAAGTAGGCTAGGGTCGACCATATCTTCCATCACGTTTTACATTTCCCAAGCAAATTGTAGAGAGTGCCTCCATACGCAGGATATCCAGTTCAAGAGTCAGTCACATAACCAACAGAGAAACAAATAACTATGGTTACTCTACATCCCATGCTAATTGATCCAGTTGTGAATGTTCTTATTTTACACCCCCAATGATATCTTCCTAGTGAGAAAATACACTCAACATACCCTTTCATCAAGACTCTATATGGATAGCCAAGATGCATGCCCTTTAACTCCCAGTAGGTGTGATCTAAGAGTCATTTCCATGTGTTGCTCCAAGTGTTCCTCCAATTTGGTGGTTCAAAGCAAGCTAGGGTCGACCATATCTTCCATCACGTTTTATAGTTTCCATGACTTTGGGATGGTTGAGAACAATATGAATCCATCATATTCAACTGAATGAGAACACATACTTATAACCCCCTCCACGATGATGAGATTCATTTTGTATTATTTAGTATGTTGTTATTTAGTTACAATGAAAAGGGATTGTAAAGGATTTCTTTGTATGCAACAAGAAACATCTAAGTTCCTTAGCCTATCGATACATTGCAGGGGAATGTTGGGTTTTAGAGTTGTGAATGTGCCATTCTTTTGAAAGAAATCTTGCTCTTTGTAAGTAAACTTCCAAGTATTTTTTGTTCCTTTTTTTTTCATCTTTCCCACAAAGAATGCGAAGGGAAATATTTTATTGGTTTATAAATTTTGTGTTTTTGTGTGTGTTTTTATGCCCTCAATTTTATGCCCTTGCATTTCTGTCTATTTTGTTCACATGAAGAGGTTGAAAAAACTGGTGAAATGTTGAGTTCTGTCTATGTGTATACACACACACAAACAAAACTTGACATTTCACCAATTTGTTCAACATCTTCATGTGAACAAAACTCATAGAAATGAAAGGGTATTTAAATCATTTACTTCAAGCATAATGAGATGATATTGTGTCTTTTGATTGACCTCACCATCTCATGCAACATCCTTGTGTTAATTTTCCATAGGGATACATTTTTCTTTGGTTTGATAATTGCATTTTTTCATTAACACATTAAGTTGACCCATAACATCATAACATTATTAAGATAGAGATCATTATTAAGGAGCATATGCAACTATGTAGAAAAAACAATATCATCATCATCAATGTAGCAGAACATAAATGAACAATAGAAGAAAATCATGCCCACATAGAGACACCAGGATTAGTCTCAGACCAGGGAAAAACCCATTATGGGGAAAGCCCTTTCAAATTCTTCTTCTTCTAGATTGATATCAAATGATTCAGCGAAAGAGAGTACAATGATCCATATCTTCATATATGCAACTAACCAACAAAAATAACTACACCATCTATAGAATAAACCCAACAAAGCTTATGCTAAAAATATTGGTTCTGAAGTTTGTACTAAACTGTCACTGATTGTAGTCAACTGCCGAACCTTATGGTCATTAAGAGAAATGTTCATACAATTGATATTTTATCTTTAAGTTCCCGGTCACATGGAGGAGGAGTCATCTGAGGGAATATAGATGCCTGGTCACTCTCTAAAGCACTACAAGCAAGTGATTTTGGTCAGATCTACCTAGATCTGTCTCTAAGCTTTGCTCGTACCCTTCAACATGTCATGCGAGTGACTTTAGCATCCCAGTCACACCCTTAAGTCTGGCAAGCGAGTGATTGTGTCTGTGAAAACCCTTACTCATGGTTGCATGCACACTGAGTTGTTTGTGCAACTAGAAGGATCTAGTCACATCCATAAGCCTCTGTGATATCAATTGTGGTTGATATTCTTCTGTGTTGTGCCTGCGATTGTGTTCCAAAACCCTAGATCTGAAATGCAAGCTTCAGACAATGAAATTTCACCATAAAGCGAACTTATTCCTCTGTGGATGAGCCTCAGACCTGTACGAGACAAAAACCTACATAGAAGAGTGTCTTATGATTGTGTCCAAATGAGGTATAGGTCACTTGTATTTACAGCCTTCCAAGAGGGTCCACTTTGCTTTAGGGTTGACCTCATCAAATATGCACATGTGGGAGATTTTTCATAATACACTTTCTCTTATCCGATTTGAGTGTTCGTTAGGTCGATTTTGGTCCTCTCGAAAGGAGAAATTCAATGCAATTATTATCTTCATTAGATGAGTTGTCTAACTAGGTGGAATTTGACCACAATAACATATTTTTAACACTCCCTCTCAACTAGGGAGAATTCCACCTGCCAATATGTGACCATTGATCAACATGGCATCCTATCATCATATCCAATCTCAAGTACCTCATCATATCGTATCATCACTAATCATATCAATTCATCTCTTAATGATTTCTACTTATCTATTGATTTTCCCTACTTATATGTTGAACATTCTTGAATCTAAAAGAAGAATAATTTGTTACAAGAGGGGAGCTTAAGATACCACCCTCTATTCATCAGACTATTGTCCAGAATCTCATCAGTGGGGAGTCAATTCACATCATCATCAGGGAGCATATCATCAAGGAGTACATATTAACCTGGAAACCAATGATAATGAGGAAGGTGCTTTTGGACACTCTCACCTTATGTCCATGAAAGTGTGGAACGTCCTATGGGACACTTTCACCCCATGTCAAGCAATAGGATATTCAAACACACAGGGAAGCACATCTCAACCCTGGAATCACATGAGGGAGCTCATTCTCAACTTGGAACCACATAGGGTTATCCCAACCCAATCCCATTTCCTAGAGAACTTCACATTGATGACTCTAAGCAATCATATGGTAGAACACCTCCATCATAACCGACTTGGGTTATACAACCCAAGTGCACTCTCAACCCGTTGGCCAAATGAGGAGTGATATTCCCAAGAAGCCCAGCTTGTGGGTATGATGCCAACCGGGGTATACTCTGTATAGACCAGATAGGGGAGAAACATCTCCAACCCTATGAAGATAGGGTAGCAACATCTCCAACCCTATGGGTAACAAAAAGGGTGATAAGCTATTCTCCAAAGTTCCCTCAACCCTAGGAGCCCTTCATCTCAATTCCACACCCTTGAAGTTCAAATAAGGAGGAAGATTTCGCTCAGTGTCCTCGATCAACGATGCTCTCAAAAACATATAATCGTGTTCATATCGAGTAATCATTATGTATCAATAACATTTGTCTCTTGTTCATGTAGGTCATAAAATCAAATATCATATTAGAATGTAAATAATCATATAAATCAAAAAAGGATACCATATTCATCCTCCCACTCAGTGAGGTGCCATCGAGAAGCTTAATCTTGTCTTGTACATTGCGTTGTCTCAATGTATGAAAGTATCTTGGTCCCAACTCTATATGGGATTCTCTGACAATTAGATCCCACTCTTTCTCATCAAAATGTATCCATATCATATACAGTTCTATTCAAACAAATTTCTTTGGAGCTTCTTCATCCTGCCTCATAGCTAGCCATGTTGGCAACATCGTACTCAACCTTAGTCATGTTATGGACCTCTTAGCCAAGATATCATGATAGATATTATACTAAAGTAGCATCCAAATATGCTCATTAACAATCTTAAACATCATTAGTACATTCATGCAACCACATATTGTAGGATGAATATCTTAGATCACAATTGATCATATCATGCAAGTATCTCAAATGGTGCTCAGTGGAAACTCAGTCTGTATGAAGCAGCTTAATCGACTAAGGTTCTATGGCACATTATATATATATATATATATATATATATATATATAGATATATATATATATATATATATATATATATATAATATATATATATATAGAGAGAGAGAGAGAGAGAGAGAGAGAGAGAGAGAGAGAGAGAGAGAGAGAGAGAGAGAGATATATACACACACACATATATGGATGTTCAAAATGGAAAATCAATTCTTTAATCAATTGTGGGTTGCCAAGTTGAGTTAAACAATATTTCTTCATAACATCTTGAAATTCAATTAGTGTCCAAGGATTTGCATTTCCACTTTCCAATACTTCCTCAACAGCTTCACAATATAGATTATATTTTGCCAACTTCAAAAATTGATTTAGCATGCCATGATTCATCATTTTGATCTTTTGAAGCCATCTCTTTCTTACTTAGATCATCAAAGGCCCATTACCTATCAATAGTAGACCATCAATATATAAAACTAAAACCAAAATCAAATTCATACCTTAGAACACTTCTGAAGTAGAGGTTTGGATCAACACATCTTCTTGGCTTTACCAAATAACAGTTAATGTGTCATATCTGGATTGAGGAGCTAGCTTCATTCAAATCTCTCTGCAACCATAACACTTTTTCCAAACCAATATGCTCAACCTCACATAAGTCAGTTTTTTTCAATCAAATCAACTAATTCAACTCATCAAATTTTAGAAGTGGGATTAAAACTAATATGAAACTATATCACAATATCAATTCTTTAGACCTGGAAATAGGTAGAGCTCATATCAACTATTGAATTCATATATTATAATGCTAGCAAGTTGTCATCAACCACGCAATATCAATCGAAAATTCATCAAGTCATATTTATAATAATAATACAAGTCATTTTTGTCACTAGATGCAAATGAATACAGCGAGGATAAGTCATGCAGGTTCAATTTTCATACTGAATCACAATTGTCAATACTTCAAACATTTTGCTAGGAACAAGAAGGCCAATACAAAACCATTTTTCGAATACCCATATAATTCATGGGAAGTCACTACGCTCATATATCATTGTCATCAAGGAAAATCATCGGTTGTCAAATCAAATCATTAGTCATCATGTAAAATCCAAATTTTCTATCATAGAGAGATCTATAGTCCAAAACAAAGCTTAATCATCATGTCAAAACTCCAAACATTACTCATATATATCAGCCAAATCATGTCAAAGTCTTGTATCACCAACTTTAATCATAATTAGACATCTATACACATATCTTGATCACCTGGAAACATAAGTTCAGTTTTCATGATCATATTATAGTAATCCTTCAACTTTCCTTCTCATAGATCTTTATGTTGTCTGCTTCATGTCAAAAGGACTGATATCCTTAAGGAAAGAATCTAATTTCATGGTCAAAACTTCATTTTGTGTCTAATAGGCATAGTCACACCCATAGACCTTCCTCTGAGTGGTTGGGAGATTACAATCACATTCTTCATTCATGTCATCAACCTGTCTATAATATTGTCATGCATCAGTAGATATGTTAGATCACAAAGTCAAACACATATCCATCATGGTCATAACATGCTAACATTACATCATGACATCAATCTCTCATCAAGATTCAGAGTCACATGATAGGGGCAGATGACAGGTGTGACATCATACTTCAAATATCATGAACACAATATCAATTCTATGAAGTCAATCCATCAAGTTAGCTCATCGAATTTTGACCTATTTTCATAGTTACTAATGACATCAAAACATAACCATAGTTAATAAAAGATATATAATTTTACTTAGTTATTATTTTGTCATCATGGTTACCATGCTTATCATTATCAATAGGATTAAGTCAGGTCATTCAATAAAAATTTACCAAAAAAACTAGTGTCAACCCTTTTTCCATACTTTCATCATGCTCATCACAAGAATTATCAGTACCATTATATATAGAAATCAATGAGGTAACCTTCTATATGAGATCCATCATGCCTTATGCATGTCAAGTGTCAAGAGTATCATTTACTAGAGTCAAGGTGCTAGCCTTCTTTATAGGATCGGGATATCCATAACAATAGATGTTAGCCAAACATCAAGTATACCAATATATCAAAGATCAACATTAAGTAGCCTCATTTTATTTAAGAAGTTAATCATGATCAAAATGTTCAATACCAGGTGCACCATTTCATCATAAGAAACATGAATCCAAATCACTTTCATATGTATGCAAGAACCATTTGTGGATGAAACATTCATCATACCTTAGGTATTACCTTTCCATTTAATATTATAGTTGAAACATAACATAATATATCATGCACACCTTGTATTCAAATACCTATGCACCTTCTTATTTTATATAGTCATCTTGTAGCACATTCACACCTTTTCATCATGTGCCTCTTTAACTTTTCTAGCTCTAGATTTTCTTTCCTGCACCTCAAATGATCCTCAAGAAGGATCCTCCTATCACATTTCATCAAGGAGGTTAGAAACATCCAAATAATCAAAATGATACATGCAGGAAGTATAAGTGATGATCAAAACAATAATCATATCCATAGTAATCAAGTCCATAAGTTTAGACAAAACTAAAGACATAAAGGAGAATCATAAGTCAAGAAATACTTATTTTTAATGAGATTAGATCCTCTCCCTCATGAACAGCCCATCACTATCCATTTTCCACATAAAAATGTTTCCTTCAAACAAATTTATGAACAACCATACCTACTAGAGACTATCTCATTCGGGGCTTCATCAAATCTGTCACAAGTGCTTGAACATCTTTACTTTGACCATGCTAGGGTTTCTAGATTTCATATCTCAAATCATGTCATAAAATAGGGTTTCTCTGAAATCCTAACTTCATATCTGTCAAACGATAATGCACAAATTGCCTAAGGTTTTCTTCAAACCCTAGAATTCTTTTAGGTCTCCTCCATCCTTTTCCTACTTCCATCATCAGTGTGATCATAGGGGTGATCTCCATGACTTTTCTTCAACCCAACTCTAATACCATGTTAATTTTCCATAAGGCTATATTGTTATTTTCTTTGATAATTTCTTTTATTCATTAACACATTAAGTTCACCCCATAACATCATAAAATTATTTAGATATACATCGTTATTAAGTAGCATATGCAATTATGTATAAAGAACAATCATCATCATCAATGTAGCGGAATATAAAGGAACAATAGAAAAAATAATCATGCACATATAGAGGCACCTAGATTGGTTGGATACCAGGGAAAAACCAACTATGGGGAAAACCCTTGCAAATTCTTTTTCTTCTATATTGTCATCAAATGATTTAGCAAAAGAGAGTACAATGATCCATATCTTTATCTATGAAACTAACTTGAAAAAACAACTACATCTATGGAATAAACCCAATAAATCTTATACTAAAATACTAATTTTGAAGTCTGTACTGAACTGTCACTGACTCTAATCAACTTTTGATCCATGCGGTCACTGACTAAAATCTTTAGACTACTGATATTTCATCTTTTACATCCTGATCGCATGGAGGAGTAATTCAAGCAACTATATTTACCTGGTCACTCCTTGAAGCACTACAAGAAAGCGATTGTCTTTGGATCTACCCAAATATTCTTTAAGCTTCAGTCACACACTTTAATATTTTATGCAAGCAACTATAGACACCTAGTCGCACCCTTAAGTCTGGCGAGCAAGTGACTAGGGTTGGATCTATTCTATGGTGGGAAAGCAAGCAACTGTGTCTGTGAAAACCCTAACTCCCAGTCACATGCATAGTGAGTTTTCCATGCAACTGGAAGGTGTCAATCGCATGCATGAGCCTTTGTGAGAGCAACTATGGTCGAGATCCTTAGGTGTTATTCCTGCGACTATAGCCCAAAACCCTAGATCTAAAATGTGAGCTTCAGACCCTACAATTTAACCTCAGAGTGAACCTATTCCTTCATGGACAAGCCTCAAACATGTGCGAGCCAAAAACCAAGATAAAAGATTGTCTCATGATTGTGTCAAAATGAGGTTTAGGTCACTTGTATTTATAGCCTTCCATGAGGGTCCACTTTGCTGTATGGTTGACCTTATCAGATATGCACATGTGGGATATTATTCATAAGTACACTTTCCCTTATCTTATTTGAGAGATCTTTAGGTCAACTTTGCTCCTCTAGAAAAGAGGAATTCAATGTAATTATTATGTTCATTAGGTGAGATTTCTAAGGTGGAATTTTACCGTAGTTGAATATTTTAACACCCTGTCGGGCCTATTATATCTCTTCTCTTTTGTCCCTAATCCTTTCCATAGACCAATGTGTTGTTATCATTTGTTGTGTAGTTGTTTGGCCTACTTATATGCAATAGTGAAGAAAAATCAGTTAAGTCTTATTCAATATGCTCTTACCACATGTAGTGTAAATTATTTAATTCTTTCATCACTTGCTTTAATTCTTTCACCACCTATTTTATGATATAAAACAAGTGTTTATGAAATTTATTTTCATTCAACATTTAACCGCAACCATGGAAGTATATCTTACATTCACCTTTTGGTTACTATGTACAAAAAAGAATTATACATAGTCTGTGAGTTACTACCACTATTGTATGACTTATCGTAATGTTATCAATAACTTCCTAAACAATATGCTCTAATTCTAGATCCAAAGCACTTGTTTCTTCATCTAAAATAAAAATATTTTGACTCTTAAGCATTAAACTAGAAATAGACACTTGTTGCTTATTTCCCCTAAAAACTTGTGTTCCTCTCTCCCCTACCTGCCAGAAAATCCAACCAAATTAGTTTAAATCTCTCTAGAATTGTCTGAATACCAAACCTAGGAACACTGCATTTGTTCAATGATTTGAGGACTTGCTTCTAGTACTTGTAAATTTTACATGGCATTGATAACCACATTCAAAAATTTAGTGAATACTTTACCACTATTTGTTACTCCATGTTTGACAAGGAGATCAACATACTAAAGAAGAAATTCCCATGCACCAAATATTATTCCATAGGTAAAAACCACACCTAATCCTTTGGCGATGCCAACTTTCTTCCCTAACTCTAATGTAGTTCCAAGAGCTCTTGAATAAGCTTGAATATATTTATTTTCCCCCACAAATGAATATATTGTGTGCACTTGAGAAATTTCTTGTTTTCAAAGACAACGGGTAAAGGGCCATATCAGATTTGTTGTAAAATTTTAGCAATGCCAATGTTTAATCAAAGTCTAGTTAAAACAATTCAAATTCTTTAAAACAATAGATATTTAATAGCTAAACATGAACAAGAAAGGAAATGGGAAGGAAATGGTAACCAATCCTTCCCACATTTACCCAAATTCACTAGCTCACCAGGGTAAACATGAGAATGAGTGTCACTATGACCTGACGCAACCTCCTAATTCTAGTTAAGGAAGTGGGGCCTACAAAATGACCACAAAATGACATCCTACAGAGACTATAGATCACCCGGGATTTAAAGAAACATCTCAGATGGTCAATCCCTGAGCGAGGAACACTATTTCACTGACCCAAACCTATAACCACACCCTTGACACTCACTGCATGGAGTTGTGATCCTCCAACCACACTCACAAGCCTTGCTCCATGCTATTATGACTCTAAAGTTCCAGTTTTGTTCCTGCGGTCAAAAATATCTACGCCACTTTTCTAGACTAGTCTCCAGACCACTACCTAGAACTTCCCGTAACTTTCTAGAATCATATTTCTCATAACGACAATGCTAATCATTCAAACCTGAAGGAAAAACTTAACCTATACTACCTAGAACACACTATATATTTCATCAAGCATATGGAAAACATGTTACAAGTGATTACTGCATATTCGATCATAAGAGTCTGAGATTGATCTGAGAATCACCAAGAAGACAATATTCCCTCTCCACATAGCAACAACAATACCTATTTGTCGATGCATTCATCAACCATTCAATAAATTATCAAAACATGGCAGGAGCCATAGATAGATTACATCATATAACTAGTAAATAACCAACATAAAGACCACGAAAGTTCATCCATAACATCACCAACATAATCACTATAGGTATTCATGAATCATAGTAAGAGAAGGGAAGGTTGGGGAATGAATTTGTTTAATCATTAGAATTTCCAAATGGAATCGACCCTAGCTTCATGCACGAACTATAGCTTCGCTGAGTAGAGCATAATTCATGCACTGACAAGAGTTTTATTATAGTTGAGTAGCTGCACTGAGTAGCTGAATTGAGTAGCAGTAGTGACTAGAGTTCTCTAGAGTTGTAGCACTGACCATAGCCTCTAGGCACTGATAGTATCCCCACCCAGCAAAGGAAATTTGATTAAACAAAAAAGGGGAATTAGGCTTTGTAAAGGAGAAGAAATACTCCCATGAAAGAGCTTACTTTTTGCCTTAATAATCACTACTCTGAAGCTTAATAGATCGCTTCACTTGTTGGGTTAGGGTGAGTTAGGTCTTCCTTACTTGTATTAAGCAAGCATTATCTTTCTAATAATTATTACTTAAGAATAAATACAGACATTATGTCTGATAGTCATCTCCCTTCTTCCTTGCTGAGGGCTTCCTTTATAAGTCTGCTTGACCAAAGGGAGGGCAAGGAAGTTTCTCCACAATTCGCAGGATGGAATCGATTGCTGGGTGGGGATACTATCAGTGCCTAGAAGCCAGTGTCAGTGCTACAACTCTAGTCACTGCTGCTACTCAGTTTGGCTACTAAGTGAAGCTACTCATCTGTGATATAACTTTTGTCAGTGCATGAATTATGCTCTACTCAACGAAGTGATAGTCCGTGCATGAAGCTAGGGTCAGTTCCATTTGGAAATGCTAATGATTAAACAAATTCATTCCTTGACCTTCCCTTCTCTTCTACCCCATTAAAGGGAATTAGGTTTTGTCATATCTGGTTGACCCTAGCCTGCTCCAAACAACGTTGGAGCAGAAAAAATTACTTATAGTGCAAGAGGAATCCTATATAGCACCATCACCAAAGGGTATATTTTATAATAAATAAAATCAAATTTACTTTCCTGATGTGGTATTTCAAATCGTCTATGCTAAAGAGAAAATGATTTATCCAAAACTGGCGAATTAGGATTTTTTGTGAGATCTGGTCCACAGAAAATTCAGTTGTGCCTGCCAAGTGGTGATGAAGATGCCATAAGGTGTATCTACTCAAACGAGGTGCCCCTTTAGTTGCAGCAACTGAGTTGCATTATCCTATTTTCAACCATTAATGTGGTCTTTATCTCTTGCTAATATGAAGGGAGAAAGGGCATCCATTTTCTTTTGGGTAAACTATCTGAAAAGGCTTAGTTCATAAAGAAGAAATCCACTTTCATGTGTTGTTGATGAAGGAGTAAAGCATCCTATGAAATCTATAAAGTATCTTAAAGGGAAAAATTTGTAAAAAAAAACTGCATTTGAGTCACCATGATGAGTTGTCTCATATTCTCATTGGCCCCCTGAAAAATAGATTGATAATAATGGAAAGTTTGATGTGATGTTTTTTCTAGATCTAATCAAAGCGAAATTGCCTGCCCGATAATCAATAGCTAAATCTAGGGTAAAGAGTTGGCCTATAGCCCTGAATCAAATGTTCATTTAGCATCTCAAGTTTAGAGTCCATCCCCGTTGGGGAGATATGACTGACCCTTAGGGGATATTGATGTATTATATATGATCGACCGAGATTTGGTTACTTCCTTTATAAGAACCTTACTTACACTTGGAATATTTGTTGGAAACAGAGAGAAGTCCCACCCTCATTAGTGCCTCTTTCTTCTAGTTGATCTATAGCTTGCCGAGCCCCACACCCCACT
>APFE030793626.1:3545-19875 GCA_000404065.3 Pinus taeda
TTAGTAAGAATGGAATAGATAAGGTTATTATCTTCTTTCTTAACCTTAACACCTTCCAAGAGAAGTCTAAGGGTATTGAACTTGGACAAAAAATCTTCAATGCAAGAAAAATTATTGGGGTCCAATATAAGCAACTCATTTTCAAGTTGATGGGCTCTAAGTTCATTTTTTATTCCAAAAACTTTAATAATCTGCTTCATTGCTTCTTCAGGAGTATCAAGTTCTGCAATATGGAATCTAAGATCTGGAGAAATAGACATCCCTATCAACCCACGTGCTTGATATTGCCTATTTTCCCATTTAGCTACCTTATCTTCATCTTTCGGTTTGGTTTCTTAGCTTGAGGCTATTCTGTAAAGACCTTTACTTCTAAGTAAATCCACAATGTAGGACCACCATTGGAAGTAGTTGGTGCTGTCAAGAATACTTGGCATGGACTTTCCATTTTAATAGAAAATGAAGCTATATATGCTGAAACTAAGTGTTCCAATGGAAAGATCTCGAAAAATTAGGCTGGTTCAAAAAAACGGCTCTAAAAACGGCTTCTGGATGAAGAAGTTATGGCTTTTTGAAGAAAAGTTGATGAATGAGCCAAGAAGTGTGGGAATGTGCGGAAATGAAAAAAAAAACGCCCATTTTCCAAGAAAAAGGAGATTTGAACCCAAGACCTCTACTCTCATAAATTAGCTTTGAACCAAGTGAGCTAAACAAAAAGTTTGAGAGAGAGAGAGAGAGAGGGGGGGGGGGCCGGGGGATTTGGATGTGATTCATATGTACATGTTTTAAAGGATAAACAAACCACGTTGGATAGTAAATCTGAAAAGTGCATCTTTATTGGGTGTAAGGATGGTTTAAAGGGTTATAAGATTTGGAACCCAATAACAAGGAAGGTTGTGTACAACCGAGATGTGGTGTTCAAAGAGGTAAAAGATGTTATTTAACATGAAGTCTAACCAAAGGAACCTAAGAAGATAGAGTTTGAGCTTAAGGAGGAAGAATCAGACTCTACAACATAGGACGAGTCAAAAGATAAAGAGCCACAAACTCTGGGTGTGAGAAGATCAGTTCGAGAAACAAGGCAGCTAGAAAGGTATAGTCAATTTGTTTTTTGTTCAAATTTTGCTTTATCTATTACTGATGATGATCCCAGAACTATGAAGGAAGTAGTAGATTCAGAGGATGGAAAACTCTGGAAAGAGGCCATGGTTGATGAAATGGCATCTTTGCACAAAAATGAGGCTTGGGATTTGGTGGAGTTGCCATGACCTGGAATTTATCCAGGACAAAGAATTAAAGGTATTACAGACTCATGTGTATGGATGCACCTATGTTACTTTATGTAATGGATCGATAAGATTGTAAAATACATAGACACTGAGGTAGTTAGAGAAAACATAACTGGAAAATATGTAATACAACAAGTTTTATAAGAAGTTCATCCAATACTCCTAGACTATGTCTCCTGGTCCAACTTTCAATGGTGGCCTCTCTATTATGTTTTCAAAGCAGAGTTTCTTTACAATAGTGAGCTCAATTTGAGTCTCACTCAATAGATATGAATCAGTAGGATTTGAGTACACAGACTCTCCTTACTAGTACTTGACCTCTACTGGTCACAGTAGTATGAGCCCAATTTGAAACTCATACATGACAGGCCTATATCGAGGAGCTCACTTGAACCTTTCAAGATTTATGGAGTGCACAGACTCTCTGACTCTCTCTAGCCTTGTTTGACTCAATGTTGCCCTCAGGTCAGCTCCACTTCTTCTCTTTCTTCTCTGCACTTAGCTTTCTGCATCTAACTAACTCCTCTCTGTGTGTGTTTATATGCCCTCTGCTTCTATCAGTTCATGGCTTTAAAGCTAGTCTGCTTTCTGTCAGTTTGTTTCTGCTTCCTAGTGTTCTGGTTTCCTTCCTCTTTCCGTTTGAACTCCCTTGTTTTGCGTCATCATCACCCTTTAACACTTCAAAGGGAGGTGGCCACCTATTCTGCAATGGGTGAGTGTGTCAGGTTCCTTGGACACATCTGAATGACTGTTATTTTCGTTTGCTCCAAGATGCCCACGAAACACAAATCTTCTGCCAATTCATCGTCCACGTTGGACTTCAAATCCCATGTAATCTTTCTTTACAACCTTGTCAAATTCGGTCATTTATCGGGACGCACCTCCACCGTTGATTTGGGCCCCCCAGATCCTACGATTGTCGTTCATATCAGGCGGGTAAGTAGCATGACGTTTACCCGTCCAATGTGACCAGTTTTCTCTCTCTTCCACCAGATGCATGTCACTCAGTGTGTGGCATCGGGTGGGACTCAGTCAAAACTACTTACTGCCTCGAGGCCTTCCGATATCCTGCCAGTTTTGTGGAATCCATAAAACCAAATTTATTACTATTCCGCATTTCATAGCTATTTCGGGTCTAGGCACTTTGGGGCTTTCCTTCGCTGAGGGGGACGCCTAGCAATACGTGATTAGTTCTTTAGTGCTAATTGTGAATTAGAAACCACCCCCGTTTCTTGAATTAGCCTCTAGTTCTACCAATTTGCACTAGTGCGTGCTACCATGGGCCAATGGTTTGCACACTCGACTGAGGGTCCTCGTTGCTCCGCGTTGATCACAATTGCAACTGTCACGAGGATTCCTTCTGATAGCTTGATATTTCTAAGACTTGAATCTATTTGGCATAATTTGAACGAGTTTATGAAAACTTAGAGATTATTCAGGATCCAATTTGGATCATGGTCTTCCTACTCAAAAAGCTTTTGGACCACCAAAAGTTTATTTTTAAGCATCAATCAAGTGAGGGTACTGATTCCTCGCTTGCCCAATTTCTATCCATTTCGTACTGCTTGGATTTGAACCTTTGAGTCCAATCCTGAGGTACTCAACATCCCCTCTACACATAGTTCTCACCTTCCTATCCAGAACTGTATCTTCCTACAATTCATTAAGATATTCAAACCATAGATCATCAATAGAAGGCAATTGAATCTGCTCTTCGGGATCTTCAATTAATGAAGGTTCAAATAATCTCACTCTGTCTGCATTAACAACTAAGTAGATGTGCACGTAAGCTGGTAAATCAAGGCGAAAAGCATTCTCACCAATTTTCTCAAGTATCTTGAAAGGTCCATACCTTATTGGTTTCAACTTCTTACCTTCACCTTGCATTCGGTCTTTGCTGATATACAACCAAAATTGATCACCAACTTGGAAACTATGCTCATTCTGATGCTTATCATGCCTTACCTTATACTTGGCTTGGCTCTTTTCGAGCTGTTCCTGTACTGCTTGGTGAATCTCTTAGATTTATTCGATGAACTTGGTTGCCTTGTCCACATCACTGTGTCCATCAACTGCTATGTCTTTACCAAAGACAAAATCCAAGGGAGACCTTGGTGTGAAACCAAAACAGGTCTCAAAAGGAGATCTCTATGTAGAAGAATGTTTAGCTTGGTTGTAAGCATGCTGGATATAACATAAATGTTCATCCCAAAGCCTGGGATGCTTGCTGCAATAGCCTCTAAGCAACTAGATCACTATCCCATTGACTACTTCTGTTTGTCCATCTGTTTACAGATGAAAAGTTGTGCTCTTCTTCAGTCTAGTGTCCATCAATTCCCACAAACTTGACCAAAATTTCCCAACAAATCGGGTATCTCGATTAGATATAATGGAAGTGGGTAATCCAAAATGAACCCATACATGTTGAAAGAACAACATTGAAGTTTGTTTAGCTGTAATCTGTTTGTTACAAGGTATTAAAATACACATTTTGTTGAACCTATCCACAAAAACATAAAAATAGTCATGACCTTTTCTAGATTTAGGCAGTCCTCCAACAAAGTCCATGGAAACACTTTCCCAAGAATGAGAAGGAACTGGTAGTGGAGTGTACAAGCCTAGATTTCTATTGCTGGGCTTGCTTTTAGCACACATGGTACACCCTCCTACATATCTAGAAATTGTCTCATTCATTTTTGGATAATAACAAAATCTTTGGAGCTGTGCAACTCTTTTACTTACACCAAAGTGACTTGATATTAGAGAAGTGTGTGCTTCTTGAATTATCTTTACTCTTTCTGTTTGAGGAATGCATAACTTTCCCAAATGATACAAGAGTTGGTCCTGAACATGATAATCCAATTCTTCTACTTGTTTGCCATGACTTAAAGTTGTGTATACATCTTTAAAATCTATATCTTGAGCATATTGTTCAATGTAGCTTTCATGCTATACTAAATTATGCTTAAGTATAGTGGATGCATTTATGATTGGTCTGGACAACATATCTACAACTTTATTGTGTATGCCCTTTTTATACCCGATGACAAGATGAAAGCGTTGTAGAAAACCCATATACCTATAGTGTCTTGATTGCTGCAACTTATTTTGTGAGTGCAAATATTGAAGTGGTTGATGGTCAGTATGTATAACTGTCTCTTTTCCCATTAAATAATGTTTCCACTCTTTCATACTCTATACTAATGCATACAATTCTTTAGCATATGTGGGATAGTTAACTACTGTAGAATTAAATGTCTCATAATGATAACATATGGATTTACCATGTTGCATCAACACTGCTTCCATGGCATAGTCACTGGCATCCACTTCAATCTCAAATGGTCTTTGAAGATTGGGCAGTGCTAGCACTTGTGTTGTACTAATCTTTTCTTTTAAGGTGTCAAAGGCTTTCTGTTGTTTGCCTCCCCACTGAAACACCTTGTTTAATCCTGTTAAAGCATGTAAGGGAGTTGCAATAAAGAAAAAGTTAGAAATAAAATTTCTCCAATACTGTGCTGCTCCTAAGAAGCTTCTAACTTCGGTAGCAGATTTGGGTTTAGGCCAGTTTACAATAATTGCAACCTTAGAGGGATCTATCTTCAATCCACCATGCCCTACAATATGATCAAAATAATTCAAAAATGTTTTGCCAAATTCACATTTTGAGAGCTTAACATAAATATTTTCTTTTTTCAAAACGTCTACAGTCTGCTTAACATGCTTTAAATGTTCTTCCCATGTTTTACTAAATATAAGAATGTCATCCAAATATACAATGACAAAATCATCAAGAAAAGAGCATTAGTTAAGCCAAAAGGCATAACCAACCACTCATACAATCCCTGCTTTGTTTTGAAAGCAGTCTTCCATGCATCTGGCTCTGCAACCCTAACCTGATGATAGCCACTATGCAAGTCCAACTTGGAAAAATAAACAACTTCCTTTAATTGATCCAATAGATCATCTATGCGAGGAAGGGGATAAAGATTTTTTATCGTTATCTTATTCAGTGCTTGGTAATCAATGTACATTCTCCATGAGCCATCTTTCTTTCTCACCAAGACAATTGGAGACCCACATGGTGATGTGCTAGGTCTGATGAACCCCTTCTCGAGCAGCTCCTATACCCGCTTCTTGATTTCTGCATTCTCTGAAGCGAACAACCTGTACATTCCGATGTTCGACAATGGAGCATCTTGATGCAAATTAATATCATGTACTATTTCCTTTCTGGGTGGTATACCTTTAGGTTCTTGAAATAGTATATCATATTTTGAAACAACTTTTTCTAAATAAGCTTGTTGTTTAGCATCACAGCCCTCAAATACATTGGTTTTATTAGGTTTCTTTTCCTTTACAACCAATAGGAAAAATTGTTTGCATGAATTTACAATTCTTTTCATCTGCCCTGAGTTTATGAGAGTATAATTATTCTTGAGTTTATGAGCTCTTACAATATATTCGATTCCATCTTTAACGAGTTGATACTTGTTTGCAACTCTATAGAAAATAGCTTTTCTATCATATAAGCAAGGAATTCCTAAAACAATTCCACATATATCAAAGGAACTATATCTAACTCCACCTCATCTACAAATGGCGACCCAAAAGAAAACCTATGTTTACATTGTCTAGTCACTTGTAGCTGTGCTTTATCACATAACCAACCTAATGGGTATGGCTTTTTGTGAGGTGTGGTTAGTAATCCCAACTTCTTTACAATTGCTTCATAAATTAAATTTACTTGTAAGCCACTATCAAACAAAGTATCAATCGTTTGATGCTTGGAAATAACTCGAATATGAAAAAGCTCATGTCTTTTCCTGTCATTTTCTTCATTATTAGTAGATTGTGCATACTAATAGATGCTTCAGAATTTTTACCTTTTATACCTGCAGCTGCGATTGTTGTTTCATCTCCTGAGTTTGACCCCAAATCCAATTGAATAGCTGCAACAACCTTCTTCTTCTTGCCCTCGAACTTCTTGGGTCTTAGGTCTTAGCTCTAGATGCAGGATCCAACAATGTTCATCATCATGCCCATCCTTCTTACAGTGAGTGCATGAAGGCTTGGTCTTTTGTACAATATAAGTCTTCCTCTCTTTCCATTTCTATTTTCTTTTCTCCTTATTCTTGCTTGCAATGGGTTTTGATGATCCCCCAACTTCTGGGCTCACATTCTTTTCTCTAGCCTCTAGATGTGTAGCTTGAAAGATACCTCATCTATGTTAGTGGAATTAAACATGAGAATTGTGTCTTAAGTAGCTGTGTAGACCACCTATATACTTCAGCAGAGTTTCAGGTGAGTCTAAAGAAATTCCTAGAATCAAAGCTCTTTTCCTAAATTATTGAGTGTAACTTTGTACACGTTGCCCTTTCAATTGTCGAAGAGTTTGCCAACTCATCATGGCTTGCTGCATATAGGCTAGTGGATAAAATTGCTTTTTAATTACTGAAACAAATTCACTCCAAACAAATAGAATCTTACCATGCTTCTTCATGTCAGCTTGTGTCCTGCCTTCCCACCATACCAAGGCAGTGCCTCCAAGGCATAGGCTGGCTAGCTGAATCTTATTCTTGTCTAAATCGATGCTTGCACTCTGCAATAAAAATCAATCTGTCCAATCCAATTATCCAACTTCTCTGCATTCAACTCTCCATCATATATCGGTAAATCAAATTTAACATCTAATTTAATCAAAGATTATTTATTTTTGTTTTCAGGGCTACTAGGGGGTGTGGGAAGTTTTTCTTCTTTCCCTTTGCCTTTAGAGTGGTCATGGAGGAGAGATTATTCTGCTCCTTTATCTCATTTGGAGTTTGATGCATCTTCCTCTCTACCTTTCTTAAATTCTCTATACATTTCCTCTACCATGGCTCTCATGGTCATCAAACTATCCATGAACTGAGGGTCTGATTCCAAGGGACTTTCTTCTCACATTTTCCTCTCAGGATAGACTCTTCCAATTTCAAGGTTAGTTTCAATCAACTGTCCTTCTCCTAATTTAAGCTTTGATCTAATTAGCATTCAACAACAAAATCCAGCACAAGCTTGACTAACGTTAGTAACCTAGAGCTCTGATACCACTTGATCTGGAATTTATCCAAGACAAAAAATTAAAGGTATTATAGACTCATGTGCATGGATGTGCCTATGTTACTTTATGCAATGGATTGATAAGATTGCAAAATACATAGACACTAAGGTAGTTAGAGAAAACATAATAGGAAAACATGTAATACAAAAAGTTTAATAAGGAGTTCACCCAATACTCTTGGGCTACGTCTCCTAGTCCAACTTTCAGTGGTGGCCTCTATATTATGTTTTCAAATCAGAGTTTCTTTACAACAGTGAGCTCAATTTGAGTCTCACTCAACATATATGAATCAATAGGATTTGAGTACACAGACTCTCCTTATTGGTACTTGACCTCTATTGGTCACAGTAGTATGAGCCCAATCTGAAACTCATACATGATAGGCCTATGCCAAGGAGCTCACTTGAACCTCTCAAGCTTTCTGGAGTGCACATACTCTCTAACTCTCTCTGGCTCTGTTTGGCTCGATACTGCCCTCAGGTCAGCTTGAATTCTTCTCTCTGTTCTCTGCTCTTAGCTTTCTACATCTAAATAAATCCTCTCTGTGTGTGTTTTTCTGTCCTCTGCTTCTGTCAGTTCATGGCTCTAAATCCAGTCTACTTTCTGTCGGTTCGTTTCTTCTTCTCGACATTCTAGTTTTCCTTCCTCTGTCCATTCGAACTCCCCTATTCTGCGTCATCATCACTGTGTAATTATTCACAGGGAGGTGGCCACTTATTCTACAATAGGTGAGTGTGTCAGGTTCCTTGGACACATTTGAATGGCCATTATTTCCTTTTGCTCCAAGATACCTGCGAAACGCAAATCTTCTGCCAACTCATCATCCACGTCAGACTTCAAATCCCATGTAATCTTTCTTTACATCCTTGTCAAATCCAGTCATTTATCAGGACATGCCTCCACTATTGATCTGGGCCCCCCAGATCCTACAAGCGTCGTTCATATCGGGAAGGTAAGTAGCATGAAGTTTACTCGTCCGATGTGAGCGGTTTTCTCTCTCTTTTGCCAAACTTGTGTCACTCAGTGTGTGGCATCGGGCGGGACTCGGTCAAAACTGCTTGCCACCTTAAGGCCTTCCGATATCCTGCTAATTTTGTGGAATCCACGGAACTGAATTTATTACTTTTTCGCATTTCATAGCCATTTCGGGTCCAAGCACTTTGGGGCTTTCCTTCCCTGAGGGGGACACCCTGCGATATGCGATTAGCGCTCTAATCGCATATCAGAAACCACCCCCGTTTCTTGAATTAGCCTTTGGTTTTTCCAATCTGTGCCAGCATGTGTTACCATGGGCCAATGGTCTGCACGCTCGAACGAGGGTCCTCGTTGCTCCACGCTGATCACAATTGCAACTGTCACGAGCATTCCTTATGATAGCTTGATCTTTCTAAGACTTGAATATGTTTGGCATAATTTGAATGAGTTTATGAAAACTTAGAAAGTGTTCAAGATCCAATTTGGATCATGTTGGCTGGAAGGAAACCCATTGGCATCAAATGGGTGTTCAAGAAGAAGACAAATGTAGAAGGAAAGGTGGAGAAATAAAAATCTCGATTGGTAGCAAAAGGTTATTCCTAGGTGTCAGGAATTGATTTTGGTGATATTTGTTCTCCTGTTGCCAAGGTAGCTTCTATTAGATTACTTTTATCTATTGCTGCTGCTTTTGATTTTGAGGTAGAACAGATGGATGTGAAGACAACATTTTTTCACGGGGATCTGGAACAGGAGATCTACATGAAGCAACCTAAAGACTTTGCGGTGAAGGGTAAGAAAGAACTGGTATGCAATTTAAAGAAGTCTCTGTATGGGTTAAAATAGTCACCAAGGATGTGGTATCAGAAATTTGATACATTTATATGGGGACTTGGCTTCACCAGAACCAAAGCAGATCACTATGTGTATTTTAAATTAATTGGTGACCATGTTATTTATCTAGTCTTGTATGTGGATGATATGTTGCTAGTTGGAAATGACAAAGAAACTATCCAGGATTTGAAGACCCAGTTGTCCTCCAAATTCGACATGAAAGATCTTGGTGCTGCAAACTATATTTTGGGCATGGAAATTGAAAGAGATCAAGCAAAGAGGAATCTCTGGTTAAACCAAAGGAAGTATGTCGAAACAATATTGCAAAGGTTTAATGTGTAGGATAGTAAACTTGTGAAGGTTCCTATTTCTTTAGGTGTAAAGTTATCTGCTGAATAGTGTCCCAATACACAAGAAGAGGAAGAGGATATGTACTGTATTCCATATGCAAGTGCAGTTGGTAGCCTGATGTATGCGATGGTCTGTATTAGACCAGACATTGCACATGCAGTGGGAGTATTGAGCAGGTTTATGTCAAAACCAAGGAAGGAGCATTGGACAACAGTGAAGCGAGTTTTCAGGTATTTGCATGGCACTAGTGATTATGGTTTGTGCTACCAAGGAAGACCAGGATTAGACAGAGTTTTGGATATCCGTGGCTTTGTTGATGCAGACTGGGCTAGAGATCTGGATCAGAGAAGATCTACAAGTGGGTATATGTTTAACCTATTTGGAGGTGCAGTTAGTTGGATGAGTAAGAAACAATCTGTAGTGGCCCTATCAACTACAGAGGTAGAATACATGACAACCACTCATGCAAGCAAAGAAGTAGTTTGGTTGCAGAGATTGTGTTCAAGTATGGGGTTAGTACAGGGAGCTATAAGTATAGACTGTGATAGCCAAAGTGCAATTTTCTTGGCAAAGAACCCTTCTTACCATTCAAATACAAAGCACATTGATGTTCAGTATCACTTTGTGAGGGATATGATAGAAGACAAAAATGTGTTGCAGATAAAGGTGAACACTTTGAAGAATACTGCAGATGCATTGACAAAATCTGTGAGCTCTGAGAATTTCTCTTGGTGTAGAGAAACAATGGGCATTATAGGGATGGATAAATGACTAAGCTCTCTTGTGCCCCCCTGTGGAAAGAAAACAACAAGTGGAAGAACGTTGGGCTCTGTTATATTTTTTCAAACATGGTTTTGGATGCGATGGTTTTTGGTCCATGGTTTTGGACGCGATGGTTTTCGATCCATGGTATTGGATGCTTCAACATGTATAAATATGTATTGTAACATTGAAAGGAACATAATGAAAAATCAAGCTGGTAGTCCTAGTTTTGGAATCCAGGGGAGAATCCTCTCCAATTGTTTATTTTCTTTGTTTTTAGAGTTCGTATGCATGTAATTTTTGTATGGGGTTAAAACCTACAGGTAGAATCTAGTCTTTTCCAGAAACAATCAAGCTAACTCTCTCACTCTACAAATTACCTACTAGTTTTGGACATATTCTTTGAAATTTCAAAATCTAGTCTTTTCAAGAAACAATCAAGGCAACTCTTTCATTTTGAAAATTACCTACCAGTTTTGGACATATTCTTTGAAATTTCTATGCTGAAGGTGTTGGATTTAGGTAAGTGAGGCAGAATGCACACCTACAGTTCTATTGTCCACCTATTATGCCAAGGAAAATTATAGGAAAACTTGGAAGGGTTGGATGTGACTGTTCCAACCATACTCTTATTAGCCTGCAATACATATATTCATAACACATACCTACAATACTATTGTTCACCTATTTGGCTAGTGCATATTGTAGGCAAATTGTTAAATGTTGGACTTCGTTGTCTCAAGTTCACATGCCAACACTAAAGATGCAATTTATTGTGTGCATCCTTAGATATGTTTGAGATTGCAGGCTAACTATTTAAATAAATGCATGTATAAAACTTCTATATTAGCAAAATAACCATCAATATTTGTTTTCTAGCATTTTGGGCTAAATTCACAATAGTATGCTAAAAGGTGTCATTTCAATGTCTGGAAATTAGGATATATGAATGTGAGATATATACTCTACATCTTTGGGTTATCTCCTTTTCAAATCTGAGCTTTTTTAGGCTACATGTTAATTGTTTTAACTTTGAAATTTGAAGAAATTCCCAAATGAACTTCATAAATACTTGAATAAATGGAATTCGTAAGGTAGTGGTACCATAAATTGTGTTACTTCAAAGATTCGACTTCCATATTTTCACAAAATAAAATGTCCTCAATAAATACTTATATGTATAGATACTTATGTTTAGGATTATATATGTATTGGAGTAGTTCCTTTATGTTTTACTATAATCCTGATGTTGACAAGATTTAGTCGACTTTTTTCATCAATTTTTCATAGAATATGCAAAAGATTTCATTATCAAAATGTGGCAAAACTTAAATTCCTCTTGATTTCCTTTTTTATTGTTCATCACAAGATATTCATGTTGCAAGAATGAGGTATCCTATAGTCTGTTTCAATTTGTGGATTTTTTTCCTCCCATTTTTTACAAGGATGTAGATTTCATTTTCATGTTGATGGTTTTTGCATATATCTTATCTAGCCCAAAATGCTGGTAATGGAGCAGATCTTGAGAAGTAGTCATGGACATGGACTATCAAGGGTTAATGTTACAATACCATTTCCACCTGATATCATATAAATTTTAATGGTTTGTGACATAAAGAAGAGTTATTTAATGTCAGGTTGAAAGGGAAACCTCATGTCTTAGTTCTAAGTCATTTATTTGTGTTTCTTAGCTATAAGTCATCTGTTTTGATTTTGAGATTTATCGGATCAATTATTTCAATAATCTAATATGCATGGCCTGTATTTCTCACCCAATGTTAGCTACTTGACATTGTTGATATAAAATTCAATTTTAGGCCACTTTTATTTTAAGTTAGAGATTTTATTGATTAAAAGGATGTTCATACTTTTATTGGTTTACTTTGAGCTTGATTTGAAAAAGTTTTGTAAATTCCATGTGGATGTTATTTTTTGCAGGGTGATTTCTTTGCATCAATAAGGTTAGATGAGTCCTAGAACATAAGTATACAACAAGCTTATCTTTGGCCTTTTTTGTGTATTTGTTATTCTTTATATCATTATTGGATGATTATTGATGATGTAATACAGAGGATGGGAAGGCCCTGCCACTTCTCTTGACAAAACAAAATAAAATGGAGTGGTAGAATTGTGTTTTAAAGGGTGAGCTAGAAATTAATACTTGAAAGGTAGAACTTGAGAATAGCAAGCTATTTAATCTAGATCTAGAGACACAACGTACTATGGAAAAAAATGATGGTATTGACAAGTATTCCTAGAAAATAAGTTCTAACTGTTAGACCAGTACCTAAATTTTAGTTATCTACAATGGAAATAGTGACTCTAGCTTTATTTGTATGAATAGTGACTTTGACCCTTGTCCTATTCGTTTCCTATGACTGATTTTGATTTTCAAACTCTAACTAGTTTGTTGTTAAACTGATTAAAGCTTTGATGACAAACTTATAGTTTTCAAAGCTCTTTTCTAAATCTATTTTCTTGAAAAAAATTGTCTTTTCTACTTTAGGTACTATAGGTTGCTACTCTGTGACATGCTATGATATAATTCCCTAGATAAATAGACATAAGTGTTGTACAACATAGTCTTTTTTAAATCCAAATGAACAGTATTTCCAAATATAAAGTTTATTAATTAAGAACATCTTTTAGACTTCTTAGCTAAGTTATGATTATATTTCAGTAGGGGATTTTGTGTACACTAATATTGTGTTGTCTCTTTGGTTTCTTTCAGGGAACAATGGTTAATAAGGAATGTGTTCTTGAGTAGAAGGCACACATCTTATTCTACTATCGATAAGAAACTCCATGGTTTTCAGGCATGGCAACAAGAACGTAGATGTCAGTGGGATATCCAAAGTTCGTGTTGGATGAATTTAATACTAGTGATGATTTTGATTCCTTGTCTGATAAAGAATGTCACAAGTCAAATTCAAATAAGCAGAAGCAACTCAAGAATGAACGCGAAGCTATTGCTTTCTCTCCAAGTTAATTTTTTTTTATTTGTTCGTTGTTGTCATGTTTTGAGTGCGGACTTGTGAGATTCCAAATTGCATGTTGGTTTATGTGAAGGGGAAATATATATATATATATATATATATATATATATATATATATATATATATATATATAATATATATATATATATATATAATATATATATATATATATAATATATAATATAATATATGATTTTTTATATCATATGTCATTCATGGTTTCCGAAGGTCCATGTTACATTTGCACAAAAGTTTAGACATCATTCAGATATCTAAAAACCAAACAACAACATTGAGATTTTTCTTTCACTCAACCTATAACATATTATATCTATCTTCATCAATGCTCTTCTTCCATATGCTATCTACTTATGACATTTCCTTTGCAATATTTGGTGCATTTGCTAGTTATAGGTCATTTATAAGTTATAAATGTCTTTAGAGTTTCACTTCTAATGAGTATTCAAATGAACATATTGATTCTCTTATACATAACTATTTTTCCCTCTACCCACTTTTCATAACTTCCATAACCATTAGGTAGATACTTGCAGCTTCGATGCTACTTTGTTTGTTTAGTAAAATATTGTCGAGACTTTAATTTATTAAAAGTTGTAGAATTTACAATTTATGAAGTTTGAAGGTCTAATTTTTAAAAGTCTAATTCTTTAAAGGGTGTTAGCTCAATGGAAGAGAACCTACTTTACAAGCAGGACGTTGGTGGTTCGATTCCATCGTGCCCTGACATCCATATGGAATGATGATGATCAATTTATGGTGACGGAGGCTCTTTTGACCATCACCAATGAGCTTTAGTGACATTTTTTGACCCTCACTAAAATATGAAATGGTGACAGTCAAAGAACGTCACCATATATACACATTAATAGTGACGACCCTTAAAGGTTCATAACCATAAATCATTATTTTTGATATGAAATGGTAATGGTCATTGTCCGTCATTATAGTCATTATTCGTGATAGACCTTGAATGTCACCACAACATCTATACTTCTGGCAATGCGGCTTTTGGTGACGGTCAACGAAAGTCACCATATATATATATGCACCAATACTAATGGCCATGAAAGATCCATCATAATAAATCATTGTTGTTAATATGAAATGGTAATGATCACTATCTGTCATTATAATCAATATTCGTGATGGACCTTGAATGTAACCATAACACCTATATCTTTAGCGGCACCACCTTTGGTGAAGTTCAGTTGTTGGTTATCAAGGCTATGGTCCATCACCATTGCTAATTTGAAATGGCGCCAGTCGATATTCATCATTGTAAATAATTATTGGTGACAGACTTTGAATGTCACTACAACACCTATACTTTTGGTGACATTCAGTTTTTGGTGATGGAGGTTGTGGTCTGTCACCATTGCTCATATGAAATGGTGACGGTTAATATCTTTCATTATAAATCATTATTGGTAACGGAATTTGAATGTCGCCACAACACCTATACTTTTGGCGACACGGTCTTTGGTGACATTTACTTTTTGGTGATGAAGGCTCTTTTGATTGACACCAATGAGCTTATGGTGACATTTTTCGCCCCTCACTAATGTCCTCTTTTCTTGTAGTGCAAAGGACAACATGGAAAGTTTGATAATCTTTGAAAAGGGCCATACATTGTTCATGCTTTTAGGGGAAATAATGCAGTCTTTGTTAAAAATCTAGATGGAACCGTGATAACTGGAGGTCCTGTCAATGGCGGGACGTTGAAGCACTACTTTTTTTACCCTACAAATTTTTCTTACATCATTGTAAATATCACAATCTTTATGGTTTTGATTGTGTAACTTATAAACAAAGGTTGAAGCATGTAGTGAAGGTCCTAAGCCTAGATTGATGAGCTACTAAAACTAATCATATGTTCTTGACACTTCACTTGGATAAGTGCCATCCCAAGCTGGAGCCACTGTTAAGGTCCTATAAATTATAGGATCTAAAGGTATATTGAGTATTTTGTATTTGTAATTTCATATTGTACATAATTTCAATATTTCAATGATTTCCAAAAATATATGAAAAAAGAAAATGAAAAGAGGGTATGTTAAAAAAAATAAAAAAATGAATAAGAATAAAGGAAATAAGAACCCCACAAAAGAAAAAATAGAAAATAATACGGAAAATGCTGCAAGTCTAAATGCCACTATTGATAAATTAGTTCTTTTAGTTTATTTTCAAATAAGGTTGTGTGCAAATTGTTTTTGAATGCCACAATGACTAAAGTTCTGTTCAAATCATACAATTTAATCATGATTGAACACATTTAAATTTATGTTGAATAGGTTAGTGAATAAATATTTACTAAACAAATTAATCTTGGTAAATCAGTAGCTAGGTAGAAATAAAATTGATTCAAAAGTTTAATCTAAATCAATGGTGAGATAAGTGATAGGATAAGGTAGATTTTCATAAAAAATTGATTTGGGTCTACTAGTCTAAATGCACCCTGCAAAGCATGAAGAAAAAATGTTTAGCTTAGAAAAATAATTGAAATGAGAAAGGGTAGGTAGAAGCACAATGACGATTTCAGGATAAGCATGAAATTTTTATCCTAAGTTGAGTTTTAAATATATTTTCATATGCAAAAGAAAGGCAAAGGGATAAATTTTATCCTAAGGTTCGATATATCAAATGAGGTTTGGTACATTATTTTAATATTCCTAAAGTTTCACTACCTAAAAATCCCTCCTCTACTCATATTCTCATTCATTCACCTCCCTCACCACACATCCAATCATATACCATTAAAATCATTTTCCTACCCCACCATACACCAATCACATCATGATAAAGTACCGTCACCTCTCACATCATCGGAGCCCACCTTTTTACATCCAATGGCCTATATGACGTTTCAGCCCCACCGCACCATCTGATCTTTACCATGGGGGGGGGGGGGGGGGGTCGGCGGAGGGTCTGAAATGGGTGGTATTCAAACTTGTACCCACTACAATGTGTCACCATATCATGTTTTCACACCCCCTGGTCAAAACCATTAA
>APFE030793640.1:28418-56002 GCA_000404065.3 Pinus taeda
GACTTGGAATTTACTGCAGCCAAGTCCAAGAAATCGCTTGTTTTTGCTGAACTGCTATGCCCCTTGCCATCCGCCGCTGCTTCCTCGCAGATAGAGGAATCGATTCCAGATGAAACTCTTTTCCTGATCAGCACCCTCGATCCATGGTATGGGGACATAATCATCTATTTACAAACGTCCTCCTTCCGCCCCGAGACTTCGAAAGATGCTCGTCGGTGGATCCGTCACCAAGCTCAGCCTTATCGCATAGTTGGGGACACCCTATACCATCTTGGGGTTGATTCGGTTCTTCGTCGGTGTCTCACCTTCGAAGAAGCTGAAAGAGTTCTAAATGACTGCCGCTCTGGTGCTTGTGGCGGTCACATGTCTAGATACGCTACCTTACAAAAAATCCTTCGTGCTGGCTACTTCTGGCCTTCCATCTTTAAGGACTGCATTCTTGCCGTCCGTTCATGCCACGAATGCCAGATATACCAGCGGAAGATGTGTGCTCCTGCTGCCCCTCTGCACCCCATAGTGACCGTTGGCCCCTTTGCTAAGTGGGGCATCGATTATGTGACATGTAACCCTCGCTCGGCCGGGGGGCATGGCTACATCATTGTTGATGTCGATTACTTCACAAAATGGGCCGAGGCGATGCCCACATTGTCTGAAGATGGTCACACGGTGGCGCAGTTCCTTTTCAATCATGTTATCTCTCGGTTTGGAGTTCCACAGGCCATTGTCACTGATCACGGAAAGCATTTTCGTAATCATATGATGGTCGAGTTAACAACCCAACTTGGACTTAGGCATGATAGTTCATCCCCATACTATCCTCAGGCCAACGGTCAGGTTGAAGTCGTGAACAAAGTCTTGGTCACGATGCTTCAGAGAACTGTTGGCATGCACAAGTCTAATTGGCATCTGATGTTGTTTTCTGCACTGTGGGCCTACCGGACCTCTGTGAAGGATGCCACCAGCTTCACCCCTTTTCAGCTAGTGTATGGGCTAGAGGCAACCCTTCCAATTGAGTGCGATATTCCTTCACTCAAATTAGCCGTCGAGTTACTTCCCGAGACTACTCTTGCAGAAGAGCGGCTTCTTTACCTGGAAAGACTAGATGAGACACTCCCTTGCTATAGAAGCTCAAAAGAAGCGAGTGAAAACACACTTCGACAACTCGGTTAATCCGCACTCTTTCATTGAAGGTGACTTGGTGCTGCTCTACGATCAGGCTAGTGATAAGCTAGGAGCAGGCAAACTCGAGCCAATGTGGCATGGGCCCTACATTGTAAAAAGAGTTCTACAAAAAGGTGCCTACGAGCTGATCGATTATGAAGGCAATCCCCTGGACCGGCCTTGTAATGGGCTATATCTTAAGAAATATTATGCCTGAGTCCAGGCACTCTCTCATTTATTTTCACATGCATATATTTTTTTTCAGTATGTTTTGTGTGTGTGCGTGTTTGTTTTGATTTTTGTCTTAGTGAGCCAGCGTGATTGCTGCTTATTGTGTCTTTTGCTTCTGAACAGATGTTAGGATCACCTTACGTTGGTTTCGCTGATGGTGCTTCCCGCAGCACTCGCAATCTGTCGTCTGCGGCATGGGTGATCTACGATCCTCATGGTGAGTTGGTAGACATTCAAGGTGTATGTCTAGGTTGCACGACAAACAATGTAGCTGAATATAGCGCTGTGATTGAACTATTGGCCGAGGCGATTAACCTCGGAATCCGCTCCTTGCTTGTAAACTTGGATTCACAGCTTGTGGTCCACCAACTCAATGGGCAATATTCCGTCAGAGACCATCGCATATTAAGGTTGTATTTACGTGTTAAGTTATTGGAAAGAGATTTTGATTACATTACTTATCATCACATTCCAAGAAGACTTAATGCTGTAACTGATGCACTGGCTAACTATGTATTAGACAGACATTTGTGAAACATGTAAATTCATAAAACATAAGAAGCATAAGATACAATAAAAACACCATGTATATATATATATATATATCGTGTGGCGCACTAAGGCGCTCAAAAAATAAGTGTATATGTCTCATGAATCCAAATGTTCTCAGTACATCTGAGACGTATGTCTCTCAAAACAACAGCAGAAATGAAACCTAGGCGTCTACTGTGGTGGCTTATGCTCTCTATAGCATGCCACCGCTCGTGCCACCCGCCTCAATAGGCGGTGCATCCTGGGTTCCACACCCACTGTGTGGATCTGTGCAGCCAAGGGGACCTCCTCGATCCCCTAATAGTCTGGGACTCCAGCTAGTAACCCCTCCAGGTTGTGGATCACGGTCTCTGCCTGGTCACCTCCTGCAGGAGCCAAGGCCAAGGCGCCAGCACCCTGATCTGCCCTCCGTGCCTCTGGTGCTAGGCCGAGGGGTCTCACAGGTCCTACATCTGCACAGCATGAGCATCTATTAAGACATGTACATGGAAAATACAAAAACATCACATAAATTAAAATGAAAAAGATCAAGTGCTATACCTCCATCATCCCACTGCTCTCCCGCAGGCAGCGGCATATCTGGGTCACCACGGAAGTCGATACCGGCATACGGCCAGTCCTCGACGAAAATGACCTAGCTCTCTAGCCACTCTTGGAAGCAAAGGCCCCACGACACTGAACGCCCACCACCTCCACGAGGCATGACCCGGGACCACTTGGTGGCCCTCGTCTCCTGCGCGTTGCGTGGCGGGTCTAGTACCATGGTCTGCAGCCGGAGGGCCGGCACCCGCTTGAACATAACTGGAAGCAGAAGAGAACCATAGCCGAACTGTTTCGACTCTCCGCGTCAACAGTTTTTCAGCTGCCTCTTCATGCTGTTGGTCACAGCTGCCGCCCAGTTGAAAATCATGGGCTGTAAGCAATCTAGAGCAAGTAAAAGGTTGGCCTTTGAGGCCTCGTGGTTCGCCAGGCTACCTGTTGCCCGCGTCACCAGAAAGAGTATCGTGCGGAGCACTATGTCGGCATGTTCCCCGACACCCACTGATGGGATACTGACCTTCCCGCTCCGTGTTTTGACCGCCTGTGGGCAAACACGAGCCATCCACTGATCCAGCGTCTCGCCGCTAGGACGCTGCCCATCTAGAATGGGCATCGCGCCTCGGCGAGACAACCCAGTCAAAAAATAGATATCTGTGGAGTCGAACTTGATGTCTTGACCCCGAATGGTGAATTTCCCATCTACTGGGTTCCATGCTCTAATCAGTAGCTCTAGCAAGTCCAGTTGAGCTCTCAACCGCGGAGTGAGGAAAAATTTCATCAAACCGCATGCCCGCATTGCATTGCGGCATCTGGCATCGGCAAAGGCGGCTATATTGGCGTTATCATGGTCCCTCTCCTGCCATGTGAAAGCCATTTTGCCCTACAAAATCACCCAGAAGTCATTAGGTAGCCTGCATGTGAAAATTGGCAATTAAATTTGAAAAATTCAAATTTCACGGTGCCAGCGCGACTGTTTCTAAAACAGCCGCGCTGGAAATGGCCGCCTGTGTTTTTTTCGCTGGGTCAGCGCGGAAGGACACGGGTTTTCCGCGCTGACCCAGCATGTGGTGTATGTTGGGAAACCCGATCAGCGCGGACCCGATAGGGAAATCCACGCTGACCGAGAACGCACCAACATTCAAGAAATTTGGCCAAATGGCCAAATCCCACGGCGGATTTGCATAAAAATATAACTAAAATGAAGCGCAGGGCAAGAGGGACCTACCTGGAATCGACGGTCGGGAAATCAGCGTCCGGATGAGGAAGAATCAGCTCTGTCAACTTTGTAGTATTTCAGCGTTCTTCAGAGCTCCAATGGTAAAATGGTAAAAATGATTTTTGTAAACCTCCTATTTATAGTAAAAACTCCTAAATTTGACTATAAGTCCTTATGAATGTGGGTTTTTGCTATAGTTTTTCCATAAATTCAATCCGGATGTGATTAATTATGTTTTAATGCATGTTTTATTATGATTTTCGACATATCGAATAGGTTTACGCGGGTATTTTTCTTGTGCAGGTCTTCGGAACCGGCAAAGTCACAGTGGATTCGTATACACTTGATCCAAAAAATGTCGTCGTTAAGCTCTTTTCCGACATAAAACAAGGAAAGATTTCCGAGCCCCCTCTCAGCTCGTCTAAAGGAACGAGAGGTGGTCGCTTTTAAAGCTCTTTTTCGACCGTTTAAACCAAAAAGATTGCCGGGTGTTTGTCGTTTCACACTCGTTATTGGTTCTAAAACGACGTGCTTTTGGCCGCTTTTTTACTTTTTCGGGTCGAAGCCACTACTTACGAAAAGTACTCCTCGATCGTAATGATCAGGCGGTTCTTTTGAGCATCATTTTATACTTTTTCGGGCTCAAGAGACACAACTTTACGAAAAAGCACCCCCCTAGAGTTTCCTTTTCAGCTGTCTTTTCAAACTCTCTAAACATGAAAAGGCGCCGAGTTCTTCCTTTGTCAGACTCATTAAAACTTAATGACATCGGGCTCCGTCAAAATGACGCTCTTCAAGCATATGCTATCCCCGTCAAGCTTGTCATCCAAAAATACTCGGGGTACTCGCCAGAAATGGTGGGGGAAATAAAGGAACCGTAATCGTCGTCATCGGTAGTATGTCGCTCTTGAACATGGCACTGTTTGCATTCGTGTCCGGGTGGGGACATCTCATCTCGCTTCATTTTTGCCTCCATGTGTTTGGGTTATCCTATTTGGTCATTCAGCTGCTAATTGTCCTTTCATTACGACCTCTGATCATTTGACCCCCCAAATACTGCCAAATCCGTCATTGTGCCGCCGATATGTTCAAGAGAAGTTGGCCTATGCAAGTATAACCTCCCTCTGATATTTCACACAAAACATATTGTCTCTTCCCGTCTCGCATCGATGATGTGGGAAACATTATGCCCCACCTTCGATAAAGATCACTTCCTGTCGACTTCAGCTCATTATCTAGGAGTGACCTAGAGACTCCCTTCCGGTACCTTGGAGCCTGCATGCCTCAATGGCGGGTTCTTCGTATTCGACGCGAGGTTTTCATCACCGGCCTCCGATCGGATGACTCCGCGGGTGTTCGACACCGGCTCATTCATTCACACGCCGTGGATTGTACCTATAATACCTTGAGGACCATCGTCATCATTGGTGGCCCCTCTCGCGTCTATTAACGACTTTCATCATTGGCTGGTAATCAGACGATGTTCAAGCATGTTCGACCTCGACTCCTCTATTCACATGTTTGAACTTGTACTTTGTTCGGGTTTGGATGGAGCGCAAGACCCTGGTTCTAATTCATTGTGGGCTAGGTTGCGATTTTGTGGGACATCATTACATGAATCATTGATGGATGGCTGCGACCATACCTGAGTCTCTTAAGCATGGCTGCGACCATACCTCTTACCATTATGGTCTCTTCAGCTGGGTTGCTGCGTCCATACCACAGACCTTCTTCATATGTCTTTTGGATGGCTGCGCCCATGCCTAGACTACATGTAATTGAAATATCAGTTGTATTTGCCTGTAGGTTCTTCCTAGTGGTGCTCCAGTCCAGCAGTCTTGTAAAGCATTTCACCCCTCCAACTCTCTCGGGCTTCATGCTTTACGGGGCATCTGTTACACAGTAAAATGTCACTGTCACCTTGTCAGTCTGCCTACTGTGTCATAAAATCACATTCACCTTGCTTATGCTCTCTGAAATGGCTAAAAACCCTCTTTGCCTTAGTTTATTGGATCATCGCGACTGTTCCTAAAATAAACGCGTTGACTGGCAGGTGATAGTTTAACTGGTGCGCTGCCAGCGCGGAAGCACACGTGTTTTCCACGCTGGTCGAATTTCATAGACAGCGTGCCCTCCACCTGTACCAGTTCGCACTGACCGGACCTCTCCTGTAATTGAGTTGCGATGTCAGCGCGCCAGCCCAGTTTTGCACCCGCGCTGATCCTGTTTAGGCGAGTTTGTTCTAACAGCCAGCCTTCCAGATGACTCCAGACTTGGCTGTTAGCATTGTAAAGATCGCCATCCTTTCTCTGGCATGTCTGTTCGCCTGGTCACCCACTTTTATTGGGGGAAAGCTCATCCTTTAACTATTCATGGAGACTCCTTCTCCTTTATAAGCCTCCACCATGGCCATGAGCAGCTAGTTGGGAACATATAGACTTTGATAGAGGATTTCTTAGTGCATTAGTGCTGTTCTTTGTAGGCATTTGGTGTGTTGTGTGAGGATTGCTATAGAGCTTGAGGAAGGTTATGAGTTTGATGCCTTGTATGTGAGAGAGAGACCTCTTTGACTTGGGAGATCTACTTCAAAGGTGAATGCTTGTGAGACATGCTGGCTGGACCCTCTAGAGAAGGACTCAGCGTCAGGACTTTGGTTGTACCTTACTCTATTTTTCTGATTAATAAAGATAGATGACTACTGTTATGGTTCCATTCCCATTTGTCTTATGAATGATCAATGTGAATTATATCTTTCCTGACTGATATATAGTTGTTGTTAGTAGATTTTACGCTTGTGTTTGTTCTCTCTTTGCTTGTGCAGGTGTTCATCCGTGAAGATAGTGGAGGACTGTGATCAGCTGGAGCAAAGGAGTGAGAGGATCATCTCTTCATCAAACATAGCGTTGGAATCCAAGTAGGTGCCCTTTACCCACTTGTTAATTACAACTAGGAACCTGTAGAGTAGCATTGTTTGATTGTTGCTAGACCCCTTTTGGGCTAGTAGGGATCGCCTCTATCCGTAGAGGGGATTTACCTCTCCAAAAGCTGGTATGATCACACCCGCAAAGGTCTTGCCACCTCCCCCTCTTCAAGGGAGACCGCCGAGCCATGGGGCCCATCCAGGGCCCTCGATCCGAAACGGTTTGGCGCAGGGGCTCGCGCCTCTTCCCCGGCTTGGCGGCGCCTCCCAGCAGAAGAACGGGTGAGAAAAAAAGGAAAAGAAGAGAGAGAATAAAAAGGCGTAAGTTCCGCGGCCACCAACGACGTTGCGTGGAGCTCGCACGACCTTTCCGTGAACGATCCACGGTTCTTCCAAAACTCAAATTCCTACAAAAGTACATATGGTCTACACCTCTCGCCCACTCTCCTCGTGTCATATTTGCTACAGTGGTGTGAGCAGTCCTAGATTCATCGCCACAACGCGCCGCCTCCGTTGCACTGTAATCCCGCCTGTGACTTCCGACCACGAAGAAGAATATGTTCTCGGATTTCCATTGGAGCAGTCTTAAAGCAAGCTGCCGTTTCCCTCGGTTAGGCTCCCCCTGCCCCCTTGATGCTCCGGCGATCTCTTCGTTCGCGGCATTCCATTCTAAACCAGTATACAAGTGGCCCCACGTCGCAAAACGAGATAAGCGCACAACGTAATCCAATTCCCCGTCGAGCACGCCTGCATGCGGAGCTCTGCATTAACCCCAGCACGATCGCACCCGCAAGGATCACTCCCGCTGGCTCCACCGAGCTGCGCAAAAGAGACGGGAGGTCGAAACACTAGGACTTCCCAGGAGGTCACCCATCCCAGTACTACTCTAGCCGAAGCATGCTTAACTGCGGAGTTCTGATGGGATCCGGTGCATTAACGCTGGTATGATCGCACCTGCAAAGGTCTCGCCCCCTCCCCCTCTTCAAGGGAGACCGCCGAGCCATGGGGCCCATCCAGGGCCCTCGATCCAAAACGGTTCGACGCAGGGGCTCGCGCCTCTTCCCCGGCTTGGCGGCGCCTCCCAGCGGAAGAACGGGTGAGAAAAAAAGGAAAAGAAGAGAGAGAAGAAAAAGGCATAAGTTTTGCGGACACCGACGACGCTGCGTGGAGCTCGTGCGGCCTTTCCGTGAACGATCCACGTTTCTTCCAAAATTCGAATTCCTACAAAAGTACATATGGTCTACACCTCTCGCCCACTCTCCTCGTGTCATATTTGCTACAGTGGTGCGAGCGGTCCTAGATTCATCGCCACAATGCGCCGCCTCCATTGCACTGTAATCCCGCCTCTGACTTCCGACCACGAAGAAGAACTTGTTCTCAGATTTCCCATGGAGCAGTCTTAAAACGAGCCGCCGTTTCCCTCGGTTAGGCTCCCCCTGCCCCCTTGATGCTCCGGCGATCTCTTCATTCACGACATTCCATTCCAAACCAGTATACAAGTGGCCCCGCGTCGCAAAACGAGATAAGCACGCAACGTAATCCAATTCCCTGTCGAGCGTGCCTGCATGCGGAGCTCCGCATTAACCCCGGCGCGATCGCACCCGCAAGGATCACTCCCGCTGGCTCTGCCGAGCCGCACAAAAGAGGGGGGAGGGTGCAACACTAGGACTTCTCGGGAGGTCACCCATCCCAGTACTACCCTAGATCAAGCGCGCTTAACTGCGGAGTTCTAATGGGATCCGGTGCATTAATGTTGGTATGATCGCACCCACAAAGGTCTCGCCCCCTCCCCCTCTTCAAGGGAGACCGCTGAGCCATGGGGCCCATCCAGGGCCCTCGATCCGAAACAGTTCGGCGCAGGGGCTTGCACCTCTTCCCCGGCTTGGCGGCGCCTCCCAGCGGAAGAGCGGGTGACCAAAAAAGGAAAAGAAGAGAGAGAAGAAAAAGGCGTAAGTTGTGCGGCCACCGACGACGCTGCGTGGAGCTCGCGCGGCCTTTCCGTGAACGATCCACGGTTCTTCCAAAATTCGAATTCCTACAAAAGTACATATGGTCTACACCTCTCGCCCACTCTCCTCGTGTCATATTTGCTACAGTTTTGCGAGTGGTCCTAGATTCATCGCCCACCGCCACAAAGCGCAGCCTCCGTTGCACTGTTATCCCGTCTGTGACTTCCGACCACGAAGAAGAACCTATTCTCGGATTTCCCTTGGAGCAGTCTTAAAGCGAGCCGACGTTTCCCTCGGTTAGGCTACCCCTACCCCCTTGATGCTCCAGCGATCTCTTCTTTCGCAGAATTCCATTCCAAACCAGTATACAAGTGGCCCCGCATCGCACAAGAGATAAGCGCGCAACGTAATCCAATTCCCCGTCGAACGCACCTGCATGCGGAGCTCCGCATTAACCCCAGCGCGATCACACCCGCAAGGATCACTCCCGCTGGCTCCGCCAAGCCGCGCAAAAGAGGGGGGAGGGTGCAACACTAGGACTTCCAGGGAGGTCACCCATCCCAGTACTACTCTAGCCCAAGCGCGCTTAACTGCGAAGTTCTGACGGGATCCAGTGCATTAACGCTGGTATGATCGCACCCGCAAAGGTCTTGCCCCCTCCCCCTCTTCAGGAAGACCGCCAAGCCATGGGGCCCATCCAGGGCCCTCGATCCGGAATGGTTCGGCGCAGGGGCTCACGCCTCTTCCCCGGCTTGGCGGCGCCTCCCAGCAGAAGAACGGGTGAGCAAAAAAGGAAAAGAAGAGAGAGATGAAAAAGGCATAAGTTCCGCGGCCACCGACGATGCTGCGTGGAGCTCGCGCGGCCTTTCCGTGAACGATCCATGGTTCTTCCAAAATTCGAATTCCTACAAAAGTACATATGGTCTACACCTCTCGCCCACTCTCCTCGTTTCATATTTGCTACAGTGGTGCGAGCGGTCCTAGATTCATCGCCCAATGCCACAACGCGCCGCCTCGGTTGCACTGTAATCCCGCCTGTGACATCCGACCACGAAGAAGAACCTGTTCTCTGATTTCCCTTGGAGCAGTCTTAAAGCGAGCCATTGTTTCCCTCGGTTAGGCTCCCCCTGCCCCCTTGATGCTCCGACGATCTCTTCGTTCGCGGCATTCCATTCTAAACCAGTATACAAGTGGCCCCACGTCGCAAAACGAGAATAGCGTGCAACGTAATCCAATTCCCCGTCGAGCGCGCCTGCATGCAGAGCTCCGCATTAACCCCGGCGCGATCGCACCCGCAAGGATCACTCCCGCTGGCTCCGCCGAGCCGCGCAAAAGACGGGGGAGTGTGCAACACTAGGACTTCCCGAGAGGTCACCCATCCCAGTACTACTCTAGCCAAAGTGCACTTAACTGTGAAGTTCTGATGGGATCCGGTGCATTAACGCTGGTATGATCTCACCCGCAAAGGTCTCGCCCCCTCCCCCTCTTGAAGGGAGACCGCCGAGCGACGGGGCCCATCCAGGGCCCTCGATCCGAAACAGTTCGGCGCAGGAGCTCGCACCTCTTCCCCGGCTTGGCGACGCCTCCCAGTGGAAGAACGGGTGAGCAAAAAAGAAAAGAAGAGAGAGAAGAAAAAGTCGTAAGTTCCGCGGCCACCAACGACGTTGCGTGGAGCTCGCGCGGCCTTTCCGTGAACGATCCACGGTTCTTCCAAAATTCGAATTCCTACAAAATTACATATGGTCTACACCTCTCGCCCACTCTACTCATGTCATATTTGCTACAGTGGTGCGAGCGGTCCTAGATTCATCACAACAACGCGCCGCCTCCGTTGCACTGTAATCCCACCTGTGACTTCCGACCACGAAGAAGAACCTGTTCTCGGATTTCCCTTGGAGCAGTTTTAAAGCGAGCCGACGTTTCCCTCGATTAGGCTCCGCCTGCCCCCTTGATGCTCCGGCGATCTCTTCGTTCGCGACATTCCATTCCAAACCAGTATACAAGTGGCCCCGCGTCGCAAAATGAGATAAGCGCGCAACGTAATCCAATTCCCCGTCGAGCGCGCCTGCATGCGGAGCTCCGCATTAACCGAGCGCGATCGCACCCACAAGGATCACTCCCGCTGGCTCCGCCGAGCCGCGCAAAAGAGGGGGCAGGGTGCAACACTAGGACTTCCCGGTAGGTCACCCATCCCAGTACTACTCTAGCCCAAGCGCGCTTAACTACGGAGTTCTCATGGGATCCGGTGCATTAACGCTGGTATGATCGCACCCGCAAAGGTCTCGCCCCCTCCCCCTCTTCAAGGGAAACCGCCGAGCCACGGGGCCCATCCAGGGCCCTCGATCCGAAACGGTTCGGCGCAGGGGCTTGTGCCTCTTCCCCGGCTTGGCGGCGCCTCCAAGCGGAAGAACGAGTGAGCAAAAAAGGAAAAGAAGAGAGAGAAGAAAAAGGCTTAAGCTCCGCGGCCACCGACGATGCTGCGTGGAGCTCGCCCGGCCTTTCCATTAACGATCCACGGTTCTTCTAAAATTCGAATTTCTACAAAAGTACATATGGTCTACACCTCTTGCCCACTCTCCTCGTGTCATATTTGCTACAGTGGTGCGAGCGGTCCTAGATTCATCTCCACAACGCACTGCCTTCGTTGCACTGTAATCCCGCCTCTGACTTCCAACCACGAAGAAGAACGTGTTCTCGGATTTCCCATGGAGCAGTCTTAAAGCGAGCCGCCGTTTCCCTCGGTTAGGCTCCCCCTGCCCCCTTGATGCTCCGGCGATCTCTTTGTTCGCGGCATTCCATTCCAAACCAGTATACAAGTGGCCCCGCGTCACAAAACGAGATAAGCGCGCAACATAATCCAATTCCCCATCGAGCACGCCTGCATGCGGAGCTCCGCATTAACCCCGGCGCGATCGCACCCGCAAGGATCACTCCTGCTGGCTCCGCCAAGTCGCGCAAAAGAGGGGGAGGGTGCAACACTAGGACTTCCTGGGAGGTCACCCATCCCAGTACTACTCTAGCCCAAGCGCGCTTAACTGCGGAGTTCTGATGGGATCCGGTGCATTAACGCTCGTATGATCGCACCCACAAAGGTCCCGCCCTCTCTCCCTCTTCAAGGGAGATTGCCGAGCCACGGGGCCCATCAAGGGCCCTCGATCTGAAATGGTTCGGCGCAAGGGCTCGCCCCTCTTCCCCGGCTTGGTGGCGCCTCCCAGCGGAAGAACGGGTGAGAAAAAAAGGAAAAAAAGAGAGAGAAGAAAAAGGCGTAAGTTCCGCGGCCACCGACGACGCTGTGTGGAGCTCGCGCGGCCTTTCCGTGAACGATCCACGGTTCTTCCAAAATTTGAATTCCTACAAAAGTACATATGGTCTAGACCTCTCGCCCACTCTCCTCGTGTCATATTTGCTACAGTGGTGCGAGCGGTCCTAGATTCATCGCCCACCGCCTCAACGCGCCTCCTCCGTTGCACTATAATCCCGCCTGTGACTTCCGACCACGAAGAAGAACCTGTTCTCGGATTTCCCTTGGAGCAGTCTTAAAGGGAGCCGTCGTTTCCCTCGGTTAGGCTCCCCCTGCCCCCTTGATGCTCCGGCGATCTCTTCGTTCGCGGCATTCCATTCCAAACCAGTATACAAGTGGCCCCACGTCGTAGAACGAGATAAGTGCGCAACGTAATCCAATTCCCCGTCGTGCGCGCCTGCATGCAGAGCTCCGCATTAACCCCGGCGCGATCGCACCCGCAAGGATCACTCCCGCTGGCTTCGCCGAGCCGCGCAAAAGAGGGGGGAGGGTGCAACACTAGGACTTCCCGGAAGGTCACCCATCCCAGTACTACTCTAGCCCAAACGAGCTTAACTGCGGAGTTCTGATGGGATCTGGTGCATTAACGTTGGTATGATCGCACCCGCAAAGGTCTCGCCGCTCCCCCTCTTCAAGGGAGACCGTCGAGCCACGGGGCCCATCTAGGGCCCTCGATCCGAAACCGTTCGGCGTAGGGGCTCGCGCCCCTTCCCCGGCTTGGCGGCGCCTCCCAGCGGAAGAACGGGTGAGCAAAAAAGGAAAAGAAGAGAGAGAAGAAAAAGGCGTAAGTTCCACGGCCACTGACGACGCTGCGTGGAGCTCATGCGGCCTTTCCGTGAACGATCCACGGTTCTTCCAAAATTCGAATTCCTACAAAAGTACAATTGGTTTACACCTCTCGCCCACTCTCCTCGTGTCATATTTGCTACAGTGGTGCGAGCGGTCCTAGATTCATCGCCCACCGCCACAACGCGCCACCTCCGTTGCACTGTAATCCCGCCTGTGACTTCCGACCACGAAGACGAACCTGTTCTCGGATTTCCCTTGGAGCAGTCTTAAAGCAAGCTGCCGTTTCCCTCGGTTAGGCTCCCCCTGCCCCCTTGATACTCTGGCGATCTCTTCGTTCGCGGCATTCCATTCCAAACCAGTATACAAGTGGCCCCGCGTCGCAAAACGAGATAAGCGCGCAACGTAATCCAATTCCCCGTCGAGAGCGCCTGCATGTGGAGCTCCGCATTAACCCAGGCACGATCGCACCCGCAAGGATCACTCCCGCTGGCTCCGCCGAGCCACACAAAAGAGGGGGGAGGGTGCAACACTGGGACTTCCCGGGAGGTCACCCAACCCAGTACTACTCTAGCCCAAGTGCGCTTATCTTCGGAGTTCTGATGGGATCCGGTGCATTAAAGTTGGTATGATCGCACCCGCAAAGGTGTCACCCCCTCCCCTTCTTCAAGGGAGACCACCGAGCCATGGGGCCCATCCAGGGCCCTCGATCCGAAACGGTTTAGCGCAGGGGCTCGCGCCTCTTCCCCGGCTTGGCGGCGCCTCCCAGCGGAAGAACGGGTGAGCAAAAAAGGAAAAGAAGAGAGAGAAGAAAAAGGCGTAAGTTGTGCGGCCACCGACGACGCTGCGTGGAGCTCGTGCGGCCTTTTCGTGAACGATCCACGGTTCTTCCAAAATTCGAATTCCTACAAAAGTACATATGGTCTACACCTCTCGCCCACTCTCCTCGTGTCATATTTGCTACAGTGGTGCGAGCGGTCCTAGATTCATCGCCCACCGCCACAACGCGTTGCCTCCGTTGCACTGTAATCCCGCCTGTGACTTCCGACCACGAAGAAGAACCTGTTCTCGGATTTCCCTTGGAGCAGTCTTAAAGCGAGCCGACGTTTCCCTCGGTTAGGCTCCCCCTGCCCCCTTGATGCTTCGTCAATCTCTTCGTTCGCGACATTCCATTCGAAACCTATATACAAGTGGCCCCGCGTCACAAAACGAGATAAGCGCGCAACGTAATCCAATTCCCCGTCGAGCGCACCTGCATGCGGAGCTCCGCATTAACCCAGGCGCGATCGCACCCGCAAGGATCACTCCCGCTGTCTCCGCTGAACCGCGCAAAAGAGGGGGGAGGGTGCAACACTAGGACTTCCCGGGAGGTCACCCAACCCAGTACTACTCTAGCCCAAGCGCGCTTAACTGCGGAGTTCTGTTGGGATCCGATGCATTAACGCTGGTATGATCACACCCGCAAAGGTGTCACCCCCTCCCCCTCTTCAAGGGAGACCGCCGAGCCACGAGGCCCATCCAGGGCCCTCGATCCGAAACGGTTCGGTGCAGGGGCTCGCGCCTCTTCCTCGGCTTAGCGGTGCCTCCCAGTGGAAGAACGGGTGAGCAAAAAAGGAAAAGAACAGAGAGAAGAAAAAGGCGTAAGTTCCGCGGCCACTAACGACGCTGCGTGGAGCTCGTGCGGCCTTTCCGTGAACGATCCACGGTTCTTCCAAAATTCGAATTTCTACAAAAGTACATACGGTCTACACCTCTCGCCCACTCTCCTCGTGTCATATTTGCTACAGTGGTGCGAGCGGTATTAGATTAATCGCCACAACGTGCCGCCTTCGTTGCACTGTAATCCCTCCTCTGACTTCCAACCACGAAGAAGAGCCTGTTCTTGGATTTCCCATGGAGCAGTCTTAACGCGAGCCGTCGTTTCCCTCGGTTAGGCTCCCCCTGCCCCCTTGATGCTTCGGCGATCTCTTCGTTCGCGGCATTCCATTCCAAACCAGTATACAAGTGGCCCCGCGTCGTAAAACTAGATAAGCGCGCAACGTAATCCAATTCCCCATCGAGCGCGCCTGCATGCGGAGCTCCGCATTAACCCCGGCGCGATCGCAACCGCAAGGATCACTCACGCTGGCTCCGCCGAGCCGCGCAAAAGAGGGGGAGGGTGCAACACTAGGACTTCCCGGGAGGTCACCCATCCCAGTACTACTCTAGCCCAAGCGCGCTTAACTACGGAGTGTTGATGGGATCCGGTGCATTAACGCTCGTATGACCGCACCGACAAAGGTCTCGCCCCCTCCCCCTCTTCAAGGGAGACCGCCGAGCCACAGGGCCCATCCAGGGCCCTCGATCCGAAACGGTTCGGCGGAGGGGCTCGCGCCTCTTCCCCGGCTTGGCGGCGCCTCGCAGCGGAAGAACGGGTGAGCAAAAAAGGAAAAGAAGAGAGAGAAGAAAAAGGCGTAAGTTCCACGGCCACTGACGACGCTGCGTGGAGCTCGCGCGGCCTTTCCGTGAACGATCCACGGTTCTTCCAAAATTCGAATTCCTACAAAAGTAAATATGGTCTACACCTCTCACCCACTCTCCTCGTGTCATATTTGCTATAGTGGTGCGAGCGCTCCTAGATTCATCGCCCACCGCCTCAACGCGCCGCCTCCGTTGCACTGTAATCCCGCCTCTGACTTCCGACCACGAAGAAGAACCTGTTCTCGGATTTCCCTTGGAGCAGTCTTAAAGCGAGCCGACGTTTCCCTCGGTTTGGCTCCCCCTGCCCCCTTGATGCTCCGGCGATCTCTTCGTTCGCGGCATTCCATTCCAAACCAGTATACAAGTGGCCCCACGTTGCAAAACGAGATAAGCACGCAACGTAATCCAATTCCCCGTCGAGCGCGCCTACATGCGGAGCTCCGCATTAACCCAGGCACGATCGCACGCGCAAGGATCACTCCTGCTGTCTCCGCCGAGCCGCGCAAAAGAGGGGGGAGGGTGCAACACTAGGACTTCCCGGGAGGTCACCCAACCCAGTACTACTCTAGCCCAAGCGCGCTTAACTGTGGAGTTATGATGGGATCCGATGCATTAACGCTGGTATGATCGCACCCGCAAAGGTGTCACCCCATCCTCCTCTTAAAGGGAGACCGCCGAGCCACGGGACCCATCCAGGGCCCTCGATCCGAAACGGTTCGGCACAGGGGCTCGCGCATCTTCCCCGGCTTGGCGGCGCCTCCCAGCGGAAGAACAGGTGAGCAAAAAAGGAAAAGAAGAGAGAGAAGAAAAAGGCGTAAGTTCCGCGGCCACCGACGACGCTGCCTGGAGTTCGCACGGCCTTTCCATGAACGATCCACGGTTCTTCCAAAATTTTTATTCCTACAAAAGTACATATGGTCTACACCTCTCGCCCACTCTCCTCGTGTCATATTTGCTACAGTGGTGCGAGTGGTCGTAGATTCATCACCCACCGCCACAACGCGCCGCCTCCGTTGCACTGTAATCCCGCCTGTGACTTCCGACCACGAAGAAGAACCTGTTCTCGGATTTCCCTTGGAGCAGTCTTAAAGCGAGTTGTCGTTTCCCTCGGTTAGGCTCCCCCTGGCCCCTTGATGATCCGGCGATCTCTTCGTTCGCGGCATTCCATTCCAAACCAGTATACAAGTGGCCCTGCGTCGCAGAACGAGATAGGCGCACAACGTAATCCAATTCCCCGTCGTGCGCGCCTGCATGCGGAGCTCCGCATTAACCCTGGCACGATCGCACCCGCAAGGATCACTACCGCTGGCTCCGCCAAGCCGCGCAAAAGAGGGGGGAGGGTGCAAAACTAGGACTTCCCGGGAGGTCACCCATCCCGGTACTACTCTAGCCCAAGCGCGCTTAACTGCGGAGTTCTGATGGGATCTGGTGCATTAACGTTGGTATGATCGCACCCGCAAAGGTCTCGCCGCTCCCCCTCTTCAAGGGAGACCGTCGAGCCACGGGGCCCATCCAGGGCCCTCGATCCGAAACGGTTTGGCGCAGGGGCTCGCACCCCTTCCCCGGCTTGGCGGTGCCTCCCAGCGAAAGAACGGATGAGCAAAAAAGGAAAAGAAGAGAGAGAAGAAAAAGGCATAAGAGGCCACCGACAACGCTGCGTGGAGCTCACGCAGCCTTTTGGTGAACGATCCATGGTTCTTCCAAAATTCGAATTCCTACAAAAGTACATATGGTCTAGACCTCTCGCCCACTCTCCTCGTGTCATATTTGCTACAGTGGTGCGAGCGGTCCTAGATTAATCGCCCACCGCCACAACGCGCCACCTCCGTTGCACTGTAATCCCGCCTGTGACTTCCAACCACGAAGAAGAACTTGTTCTCGGATTTCCCTTGGAGCAGTCTTAAAGCGAGCCGTCGTTTCCCTCGGTTAGGCTCCCCCTGCCCCCTTGATGCTCCGGCAATCTCTTCGTTCGCGGCATTCCCTTCCAAACCAGTATAGAAGTGGCCCCTCGTCGCAAAACGAGATAAGCGTGCAACATAATCCAATTCCCCGTCAAGCGCTCCTGCATGCGGAGCTCCGCATTAACCCAGGCGCGATCGAACCCGCTAGGATCACTCCCGCTGGCTCCGCCGAGCCGCGCAAAAGAGGGGGGAGGGTGCAACACTAGGACTTCCCGGGAGGTCACCCAACCCAGTACTACTCTACCCCAAGCGCGCTTAACTGCAGAGTTCTGATGGGATCCGGTGCATTAACGCTGGTATGATCGCACCCGCAAAGGTGTCGCCCCCTCCCCCTCTTCAAGGGAGACCACCGAGCCACGGGGCCCATCCAGCGCCCTTGATCCGAAAAGGTTCGGCGTAGGGGCTCGCGCCTCTTCCCCGGCTTGGCGGCGCCTCCCAGCGGAAGAACGGGTGAGCAAAAAAGGAAAAGAAGAGAGAGAAGAAAAAGGCGTAAGTTCCGCGGCCACCGACGATGCTGAGTGGAGCTCGCACGGCCTTTCCGTGAACGATCCACGGTTCTTCCAAAATTCGAATTCCTACAAAGGTACATATGCTCTACACCTCTCGCCCACTCTCCTCGTGTCATATTCGCTACAGTGGTGCGAGCGGTCCTAGATTCATTGCCCACCGCCACAACGCGCCGCCTCCGTTGCACTGTAATCCCGCCTGTGACTTCCGACCACGAAGAAGAACCTGTTCTCGGATTTCCCTTGGAGCAGTCTTAAAGCGAGCCGACGTTTGCCTCGGTTAGGCTCCCCTTGCCCCCTTGATGCTCTGGCGATCTCTTCGTTCGCAACATTCCATTCCAAACCAGTATACAAGTGGCCTCGCATCGCAAAACGAGATAAGCGTGCAACGTAATCCAATTCCCCGTCGAGCGCGCCTGCGTGCGGAGCTCCGCATTAACCCAGGCACGATCGCACGCGCAAGGATCACTCCCGCTGTCTCCGCCGAGCCGCGCAAAAGAGGGGGCAGGGTGCAAAAATAGGACTTCCCGGGAGGTCACCCAACCCAGTACTACTCTAGCCCAAGCGCGCTTAACTACGGAGTTCTGATGGGATCCGGTGCATTAACGCTGGTATGATCACACCCGCAAAGGTGTCACCCCCTCCCCCTCTTCAAGGGAGACCGCCGAGTGACGGGGCCCATCCAGGGCCCTCGATCCGAAACGGTTCGGCGCAGGGGCTCGCGACTCTTCCCCGGCTTGGCAGTGCCTCCCAGCGGAAGAACGGGTGAGCAAAAAAGGAAAATAAGAGAGAGAAGAAAAAGGCGTAAGTTCCACGGCCACCGACGACGCTGCGTGGATCTCGCACGGCCTTTCCGTGAACAATCCACGATTCTTCCAAAATTTTTATTCCTACAAAAGTACATATGGTCTACACCTCTCGCCCACTCTCCTCGTGTCATATTTGCTACAGTGGTGCGAGCGGTCCTAGATTCATCGCCCACCGCAACAACGCACCGCCTCCGTTGCACTGTAATCCCGCCTGTGACTTCCGACCACGAAGAAGAACCTGTTCTCGGATTTCCCTTGGAGCAGTCTTAAAGCGAGCCGCCGTTTCCCTCGGTTAGGCTCCCCCTGCCCCCTTGATGCTCCGACGATCTCTTCGTTCGCGGCATTCCATTCCAAACTAGTATACGAGTGGCCCCACGTCGCAAAACGAGATAAGCGCGCAACGTAATCCAATTCCCCGTCGAGTGCGCCTGCATGCGGAGCTCCGCATTAACCCGGGCGCGATCACACCCGCAAGGATCACTCCCGCTGGCTCCGCCGAGCCGCGCAAAAGAGGGGGGAGGGTGAAACACTAGGACTTCCCGGGAGGTCACCCATCCCAATACTACTCTAGCCCTAGCGCGCTTAACTGCGGAGTTTTGATGGGATCTGGTGCATTAACTGTGGTATGATCGCACCCGCAAAGGTCTCACACCCTCCCCCTCTTCAAGGGAGACCGCCGAGCCACGGGGTCCATCCAAGGCCCTCGATCCGAAACGGTTCGGCGCAAGGGCTCGCGCCTCTTCCCCGGCTTGGCGGTGCCTCCCAGCGGAAGAATGGGTGAGCAAAAAAGGAAAAGAAGAGAGAGAAGAAAAAGGCGTAAGTTTCGCGGCCACCGACGACGCTGCATGGAGCTCGCGCGGCCTTTTCGTGAACGATCCACGGTTCTTCCAAAATTCGAATTCCTACAAAAGTACATATGGTCTACACCTCTCGCCTACTCTCCTCGTGTCATATTTGCTATAGTGGTGCGAGCGGTCCTAGATTCATCGCCCACCGCCACAACGCGCCGCCTCCGTTGCACTGTAATCCCGCCTCTGACTTCCAACCACGAAGAAGAACCTGTTCTCGGATTTCCCATGGAGCAGTCTTAAAGCGAGCCGCCGTTTCTGTCGGTTAGGCGCCCCCTGCCCCCTTGATGCTCCGGCGATCTCTTGGTTCGCGACATTCCATTCCAAACCAGTATACAAGTGGCCCCGCGTCGCAAAACGAGATAAGCGCGCAACGTAATCCAATTCAATGTCGAGCGCGCCTGCATGTGGAGCTCCGCATTAACCCCGGCGCGATCGCACCCGCAAGGATCACTCCCGCTGGCTCCGCCGAGCCGCGCAAAAAAGGGGGAGGGCGCAACACTAGGACTTCCCGGGAGGTCACCCATCCCAGTACTACTCTAGCCCAAGCGCGCTTAACTGCGGAGTTCTGATGGGATCCAGTGCATGAACGCTGGTATGATCGCACCCACAAAGGTCTTGCCCCATCCCCCTCTTCAAGGGAGACCGCCGAGCCACGGGGCACATCCAGGGCCCTCGATCCGAAACGGTTCGGCGCAGGGGCTCGCTCCTCTTCCCCGGCTTGGCGGCGCCTCCCAGCAGAAGAACGGGTGAGCAAAAAAGGAAAAGAAGAGAGAGAAGAAAAAGGCGTAAGTTGTGCGGCCACCGACGACGCTGCGTGGAGCTCGCGCGGCCTTTCCGTGAACGATCCACGGTTCTTCCAAAATTCGAATTCCTACAAAAGTACATATGGTCTACACCGCTCGCCCACTCTCCTCGTGTCATATTTGCTACAGTGGTGCGAGCAGTCCTAGATTCATCGCCCACTGCCTCAACGCGCCACCTCCGTTGCACTGTAATCCCGCCTGTGACTTCCGACCACGAAGAAGAACCTGTTCTCGGATTTCCCTTGGAGCAGTCTTAAAGTGAGCCGCTGTTTCCCTCGGTTAGGCTCCCCCTGCCCCCTTGATGCTCCGGCGATCTCTTCGTTCATGGCATTCCATTCCAAACCAGTATACAAGTGGACCCGCGTCGCAGAACGAGATAAGCGCGCAACATAATCCAATTCCACGTCGTGCACGCCTGCATTCGGAGCTCCGCATTAACCCCGGCGCGATCGCACCCGCAAGGATCACTCCCGCTGGCTCCGCCGAGCTGCGCAAAAGAGGGGGGAGGGTGCAACACTAGGACTTCCCGGGAGGTCACCCAACCCAGTACTACTCTAGCCCAAGCGCGCTTAACTGCGGAGTTCTGATGGGATCCGGTGCATTAACGCTGGTATGATCGCACCCGCAAAGGTGTTGCCCCCTCCCCCTCTTCAAGGGAGACCACCGAGCCACGGGGCCCATCCAGGGCCCTCAATCTGAAACAGTTCGGCGCAGGGGCTCGTGCCCCTTCCCCGGCTTGGTGGCGCCTCCCAACGGAAGAACGGGTGAGCAAAAAAGGAAAAGAAGAGAGAGAAGAAAAAGGCGTAAGTTCTGCGGCCACCGACGACGCTGCGTGGAGCTCGCGCGGCCTTTCCGTGAACGATCCACGGTTCTTCCAAAATTCAAATTCCTACAAAAGTACATATGGTCTACACCTCTCGCCCACTCTCCTCGTGTCATATTTGCTACAGTGGTGCGAGTGGTCCTAGATTCATCGCCCACCGGCACAACGCGCCGCCTCCGTTGCACTGTAATCCCGCCTGTGACTTCTGACCACGAAGAAGAACCTGTTCTCGAATTTCCCTTGGAGCAGTCTTAAAGCAAGCCGCCGTTTCCCTCGGTTAGGCTCCCCCTGCCCCCATGATGCTCCGGCGATCTCTTCGTTCGCGGCATTCCATTCCAAACCAGTATACAAGTGGCCCCGCGTCGCAAAATGAGATAAGAGCGCAACGTAATCCAATTCCCCGTCGAGCGCGCCTGCATGCGGAGCTCCGCATTAACCCAGGCGCGATCGCACCCGCAAGGATCACTCCCGCTGGCTCCGCCGAGCTGCACAAAAGAGGGGGGAGGGTGCAACACTAGGACTTCCCGGGAGGTCAACCAACCCAGTACTACTCTAGCCCAAGCGCGCTTAACTGCGGAGTTCTGATGGGATCCGGTGCATTAACGCTGGTATGATCGCACCCGCAAAGGTGTCGCCCCCTCCCCCTCTTCAAGGGAGACCGCCGAGCCACGGGGCCCATCCAGGGCCCTCGATCTGAAACAGTTCGGTGCAGGGGCTCGTGCCTCTTCCCTGGCTTGGCAGCGCCTCCCAGCGGAAGAACGGGTGAGCAAAAAAGGAAAAGAAGAGAGAGAAGAAAAAGGCATAAGTTCTACGGCCACCGACGACGCTGCGTGGAGCTCCCGCGGCCTTTCCGTGAACGATCCACGGTTCTTCCAAAATTCGAATTCCTACAAAAGTACATATGGTCTACACCTCTCGCCCACTCTCCTCATGTCATATTTGCTACAGTGGTGCGAGCGGTCCTAGATTCATCGCCCACCGCCACAACGCGCTGCCTCCGTTGCACTGTAATCCCACCTGTGACTTCCGACCACGAAGAAGAACCTGTTCTCGGATTTCCCTTGGAGCAGTCTTAAAGCGAGCCGACGTTTCCCTCGGTTAGGCTCCCCCTGCTCCCTTGATGCTCCGGCGATCTCTTCGTTCGCGGCATTCCATTCCAAACTAGTATACAAGTGGCCCCGCGTCGCAAAACGAGATAAGCGCGCAACGTAATCCAATTCCCCGTCGAGCGCGCCTGCATGCGGAGCTCCGCATTAACCCAGGCGCGATCGCACGCGCAAGGGTCACTCCCGCTGTCTCCGCCGAGCCGCGCAAAAGAGGGGGCAGGGTGCAACACTAGGACTTCCCGGGAAGTCACCCAACCCAGTACTACTCTAGCCCAAGCGCACTTAACTACGGAGTTCTGATGGGATCCGGTTCATTAACGCTGGTATGATCGCACCCGCAAAGGTTTCACCCCCTCCCCCTCTTCAAGGGAGACCGCCAAGCCACGGGTCCCATCCAGGGCCCTCGATCCGAAAGGGTTCGGCGCAGGGGCTCGCGCCTCTTCCCCGGCTTGGCGGTGCCTCCCAGCGGAAGAACGGGTGAGCAAAAAAGGAAAAGAAGAGAGAGAAGAAAAAGGCGTAAGTTCCGCGGCCACTGACGATGCTGCGTGGAGCTCGCGCGGCCTTTCCGTGAACGATCCATGGTTCTTCAAAAATTCGAATTTCTACAAAAGTACATATGATCTACACCTCTCGCCCACTCTCCTCGTGTCATATTTGCTACAGTGGTGCGAGTGGTCCTAGATTAATCGCCACAACGCGCCGCCTCCATTGCACTGTAATCCCGCCTCTGACTTCCAACCACGAAGAAGAACCTGCTCTCGGATTTCCCATGGAGCAATCTTAAAGCGAGCCATCGTTTCCGTCTGTTAGGCTCCCCTACCCCCTTGATGCTCCAGCGATCTCTTCATTCGCGGCATTCCATTCCAAACCAGTATACAAGTGGCCCCGCGTCGCAAAACGAGATAAGCGCGCAATGTAATCCAATTCCCCGTCGAGCGCGCCTGCATGCGGAGCTCCGCATTAACCCCGGCGCGATCGTAGCCGCAAGGATCACTCCCACTGGCTCCGCCGAGCCGTGCAAAAGAGGGGTAGGGTGCAACACTAGGACTTCCCGGGAGGTCACCCATCCCAGTACTACTCTAGCCCAAGCGTGCTTAACTGTGGAGTTCTGATGGGATCCGGTGCATTAACGCTCGTATGATCGCACCCACAAAGGTCTCGCCCCCTCCCCCTCTTCAAGGGGGACCGCCGAGCCACAGGGCCCATCCAGGGCCCTCGATCCGAAACGGTTCGGCGCGGGGGCTCGCACCTCTCTCCCGGCTTGGCGGCGCCTCCCAGCGGAAGAACGGGTGAGCAAAAAAGGAAAAGAAGAGAGAGAAGAAAAAGGCGTAAGTTCCGCGACCACCGACGACGCTGCGTGGAGCTCGCGCGGCCTTTCCGTGAACGATCCACGGTTCTTCCAAAATTCGAATTCCTACAAAAGTACATATGGTCTATACCTCTCACCCACTCTCCTCATGTCATATTTGCTACAGTGGTGCGAGCGGTCCTAGATTCATCGCCCACCGCCTCAACGCGCCGCCTCTGTTGCACTGTAATCCCGCCTTTGACTTCCGACCACAAAGAAGAACCTGTTCTCGGATTTCCCTTGGAGCAGTCTTAAAGCGAGCCGCCATTTCCCTCGATTAGGCTCCCCCTGCCCCCTTGATGCTCCGGCGATCTCTTCATTTGCAACATTCCATTCCAAACCAGTATACAAGTGGCCCCGCGTCACAGAACGAGATAAGCGCGCAACGTAATCCAATTCCCTGTCGTGCGCGCCTGCATGCGGAGCTCTGCATTAACCCCGGTGCGATCGCACCCGCAAGGATCACTGCCGCTGGCTCCGCCGAGCCGCGCAAAAGAGGGGGGAGGGTGCAACACTAGGACTTCCCGGGAGGTCACCCATCCCAGTACTACTCTAGCCCAAGCGCGCTTAACTGCGGAATTCTGATGGGATCCGGTGCATTAACGTTGGTATGATCGCATCCGCAAAGGTCTCGCCGCTCCCCCTCTTCAAGGGAGACAGTCGAGCCACGGGGCCCATCCAGGGCCCTCGATCCGAAACGGTTCGGCGCAGGGGCTCGCGCCCCTTCCCCGGCTTGGCAGCGCCTCCCAGCGGAAGAACGGATGAGCAAAAAAGGAAAAGAAGAGAGAGAAGAAAAAGGCGTAAGTTCCGCGGCCACCGACGACGCTGCGTGGAGCTCGCGTGGCCTTTCCCTGAATGATCCACGGTTCTTCCAAAATTTTTATTCCTACAAAAGTACATATGGTCTACACCTCTCACCCACTCTCCTCGTGTCATATTTGCTACAGTGGTGCGAGCGGTCCTAGATTCATCGCCCACCGCCACAACGCGCCGCCTTCGTTGCAATGTAATCCCGCCTGTGACTTCCGACCATGAAGAAGAACCTGTTCTCGGATTTCCCTTGGAGCAGTCTTAAAGCGAGCTGCCGTTTCCCTCGGTTAGGCTCCCCCTGCCCCCTTGATGCTCCGGCGATCTCTTCGTTCGCGGCATTCCATTCCAAACCAGTATACAAGTGGCCCCGCGTCGCAAAACGAGATAAGCGTGCAACATAATCCAATTCCCTGTCGAGTGCGCCTGCATGCGGAGCTCCGTATTAACCCCGGCGCGATCTTACCCGCAAGGATCACTCCCGCTGGCTCCGCCGAGCCGCGCAAAAGAGGGGGAAGGGTGCAACACTAGGACTTCCCGGGAGGTCACCCATCCCAGTACTACTCTAGCCCTAGCGCGCTTAACTGTGGAGTTTTGATGGAATCCGGTACATTAACAGTGGTATGATCGCACCCGTAAAGGTCTCGCCCCCTCCTGCTCTTCAAGGGAGACCGCCGAGCCACGGGGCCCATCCAGGGCCCTCGATCCGAAACGCTTCGGCGCAGGGGCTCGCGCCTCTTCCCCGTCTTGGCGGTGCCTCCCAGCGGAAGAACGTGTTACACAGTAAAATGTCACTGCCATCATGTCAGTCTCCCTACTGTGTTGTAAAACCACATTCACCTAAGCCCATGCTCCCTGAAATGGCTAAAAAACCCTCTTTGCCTAAGTTAAATGAATCATCGCGTCGGTTTATTAAATAACCGCGCTGATAGGCGGAGGCCAGTGTAACTGCTGCGCTGCCAGCGCGGAAGCACACGTATTTTCCGCGCTGGTTGAATTTTACAGACAGCGCGCCCTCCGTCTGTACTGTTGAGCGCTGACCAGACCTCCTCTATAGTTGATCTGCGATGTCAACGCGCCAGCCCAGTGTCTCACCCGCGCTGATCCTGTTTGGGCGAATTTGTTCTAACAACCAACCTTCCAGATCCCTCCAAACTTGGTTGTTAGCTTTGTTGAGGTCGCCATCCTTTCTCTGGCATGTCTGTTCGACTAACCATCCACTTATCTTGGGGGAAAGCTCATCCTTTACCTATTCATGGAGACTCCTTCTCCTTTATAAGCCTCCTCCATTGCCCATAAGCAGCTAGTTTGGAACATATAGACTTTGTTTGAGGAATTCTTAGTGCATTAGTGCTGCTCTTTGTAGGCATTTGGTGTGTTGTGTGAGGATTGCTTTGAGCTTGAGGAAGGTCATGAGCTTGTTGCCTTGTATGTGAGAGAGAGACCTTTTGACTTGGGAGATTTGCTCCAAAGGTGAATGCTTGGAAGATATGTTGGCTGGACCCTCTAGAGAAGGACTCAGCGTCAGGACACCGGTTGTACCTTACTCTATTTTCTGTTAATAAAGATAGATGACTACTCTTATGGTTCCATTTACATTTGTTCAATGATTGATTAATGCAAATTGTATCTTTCCTGACCGATACATAGTTGTTGTTAGTAGATTTTACGCTTGTGTTTTCTCTCTTTTGCTTGTGCAAGTGTTCATCCGCGAGGATAGCGGGGAATTGTGATCGGCTGGAGCGAAGGAGCGAGAGGAGTATCTCTTCGACAAACAAGCGTTGGAATCCAAGTAGGTTACTCTCACCCACTTGTTAATTACAACTAGGAACCTGCGGCGTAGCATTGTTCGATTGTTGCTAGACCCCTGTTGGGCTAGTAGGGATCGCCTCTATCCGTAGAGGGGATTTACCTATACAACAATTTGGCGACTCCGCTGGGGATCTTGCCTGTCTCTTTGTATGTCACCCTTGTTTTGATTTGATTATTGCTTCTTTGTCAAAGTTTGGGGATTGTTTTGTTGTTGGTTTGTTTCCTGGTTCGTCCTGGGAACTGCCTTTAATTGCTTTGAAAGCCTGTTGCTTTGGTTTGGAGGTTTTTGGTTCAATTTTATTCGTTTTTTAGCCTCAGCGCGTTTTATGTTAAAACAGCTGCGCTGACATCGCATACTTTCTTCTTTGTTGTCTCTGTCATCGCGCTTATACATTTAACAGTCGCGCTGACCTGGTTTTTCGGGCCAGCGCCCTTTATTCGTGTTCTTCCGCGCTGACAGCGCAAAGTTGCTACAGACACTTTTCTGTCATCGCTTTGTTGCTGTGGGGTTACCCGCGCTGATCCTGTAAAACTTCTTTTTGTCCAAATTGACCTACTGAACCTCTTGGTTTTGGCTGTCCCCTGCTTTTTCTACTTGGCTTTTGGCTTGATAACTTTGTTTAAGTTGTAACTCGCTTGCTTGCGAGGCCTCGTTCCACGAGAGCTCGTTTATCGCTTGTTTTCAGTTTTTGCAAAGCCTTCCTTTTTGCTCTTGTCGCTTGGTTTATGCTTTGTTTTGACTTTTTACGATTGTTGAAGTGTGTTAGACCGTCGTTTGTCTGGTCGTGGACTCTCGTCCTTCAGGTGTTCGCTTTTCTCCATTGATTTCACACTCAAACCCTAGGGCATCTAGTGGTCATGTGTGTCTAGCCTCCCGTTCGGGATATTGTGTTCTTGGTTGACCAGCCAACTTCGTTTTTATTTTCACGTTTGTTTGGTGATTGTTGAAAGTGATTGATTGTGTTCCAAGCGGTTTGCTTTCCTCCGTTGAATTCATCATTGTCTTGTTGAGCTTAGATTACATAGCTCATAAGCCTTTGTTTTCCTTTGATTTGGGACACTGGTTTTAGTGACTTGGGAATTGTCTTGTGTGTGCATTGAGTGATTTAGCTTTTCACTTAGTGTTGCTATCTCTCTGATTCATTTTGAAAGAACTTTTATGTCATTGAAAGAAATAAAGCAAACTAGTGTATTTTGCATTAATAGTTAAAAGGAAAAGAGCATTTCGTTACTTTGTGCTTTCAAAAGAAAAGTTTCATTTCCTTGCTGTTAGTTGCATTAGGTTGCGTAATTGCTTGAATTCGTTTTGTTTGTTTGAAAGATCCTTAACTTTCTTATAGCTAGAATTCATCGAACAGAATGATGATCTTTGGCATATAGTTGCATTTAGGTGTTTTTTGAGAGATCATACGGTAGGACCTGAAACTCAAACCTAATTCAAGATCAACTGTAAAATAAACCAAATTTATCTAAAAACGCATTGGAACTTAACGAGAACATCTAGAGGTCTAGGCTAGAGACGTGTTCCGGCGTCTTTAAACCTAGTAGCTTAACGTTGAGTGGTTGGGTGATTCCTCCACGGTGAAACGTTAAGTGCTAGTAAGGATTGGGCTCCCACGTACCATCGCGTATATATGGGGAG
>APFE030793644.1:0-18468 GCA_000404065.3 Pinus taeda
CTTCCCTCTCTTCTCCTCCCATCTATATCTCTATCTCCCTCTGCCTCTCCTTTGTCTCTCTATATCACCCCCAAAACATACACACTCTTTCTCCATATCTATATATCTCTCCCTCTTCCTCTCCCTCTCTCTTCCCCTTCACTCTCTCTCTCCATTGTCTATCTCTCTTCCCTCCTGCTCTCCTCTCTCCCTCTATCTCCCTTATCACTCCCTCCCTCTCTCCACCTTTATCTCTCTATGTATTTCTTCTTCATTTTATCTCCATATATCCCTTGTCACTCCCTCTATCTTTCCACCTCTATCACTTTGACTTTGTTCTTCCCTCGACACACACACACACACACACACACACACACACACACATATATTATAATATAACAAATTTTTTTATGGCATGATAACAAAAATTATAATAAAACTACATAAAATTAATATTTTCAAATATTAGAACTTTGATGTGGAAATATTTATGTTTTTAAAGACTTTAAAATATCCAAAGGATATGGGTTTTCCCTTTAAAGATTCATTTTACAAATATTTAATCAAAAGAAATATTAAAATATTTTGGAGGAGGATTTTCGATTCTTTGTGAATTATCATTTTTCCTTTGATTTAAGAGATGCTATTAGCTTTAGTAAATCTATGTAAAGATGTTTAATATTTTACCTAAATTGGAATTTTAATGTGGTAAGTATTGTTGTTAAAGGTAAATTTATGATCCATTCAAATTCAGGTATATGATAATGGAACTATTAAATGCATGACATAATTTATTATCAATTCAAATTATATATAATAATACATAATTATATTTTAATAATTAATTTTAGTTTATTAATAAGATTAAAAAGATATATAATTAAGATCAAGCTAATGTTTGGCCGCACTATAAAAAAATAATTTTACTATTTTTGAGAACTGACATAACTTACATATGGGGTCAAATGGGCACTAGAATAGCCAAAAAGCATCATGATTATTTAAGAAAAACATATCATGAATGACTTTTATTACTTAAAAAAAATAGACTTTCACTTCAATCAAATAGCTTAGAATCATGTAAACTAATTAAATATAAATATTTTAAATCATGTAAAAATAATTATATATAAATATATATAATATATATTATATAAACCCAATAAGTGTTTTTTTTTTGAAAGATAAAGTTTTAAAATAATATTAATAAAAAAATCTAGATGTTGCGAATAGGTAATATTTTGGTTTTTATTTATTTAAAAATAAAGAGAAATTGTTTCACAAGAAAAAAGTAGATAGAGAAGGTATATATAATACTGTTGAAAGAGGAATTGGACAGGACCTGGAATATGCCTAATATGTAAAGCAGAAGGAGAAAATAACTACCACATGTTCGTGCAATGCAGTTTCACCCTTCAGCTATGGAGGAACCTTGCGTCCTTTTTTGGTTTTAGTTTTGTGTTGCATTCTTCACTAAAAGAAGCACTTGAATGGTGGAATAATCATAAAGCAATATGGAGACCCATTCCACAACTTGTTTTTTTGGTCAATCTAGAAGTGGAGGAATAAGTATTTGTTCCAAAACAGAAAGGAAGATTATAAGTCTGTTTTTGAGAATATTATCACATTTTATAACTCCCTTCCTCCCAAGATTTTTCAGCATAAAAATAAAAAAACCAAGGAACATAAAAGTAGCCAGATGAGCTTTCCAAGAGCTTTCTTTGATGGGGCTGCACAAAACGGTATGTGTGCCTGTGGCATCTATATTGTCATGAAGGAAGATCAACAATTTTCCATCTACTGGAATGGTGAAAAAGGAACAAACAACAAAGCCGAAGCAATGGCTCTATCAAGACTCCTTCACTTTAGCATTTTCCTAAATATTCAGTCTCTGCAGATCTATGGTGATTCCAAAATTATAATTGATCATGTCACTGCCAAACATTCTATAAAAAACCACAAGTCAACAGGATGGATGAACATAATTGATTCTGTCTGGAGGAGGAGGAAGGATTATTCTATTCAACATGTGGACAGATCTCAAAATACTGAAGCAGACGATTTGTCAAAGAAAGGGCTTCTAATTTAAATGGGCAAATGGAAAATGGATATAAAAATGACTCCTAAAACTTACTAGATCCAGGACTTTTCTCTTCCTGGTACATAATCTACCTTACTATATATCTCAACCCCTGGTATGTATCCTGGAACTGTTCTTTTCCATAGTGCATGTTTTTTCTCTGCTGACAGAAGATGCTCTGAATAAGAGGACTATATCTATCTAAGCCAACTATCTGGTACGCTTTTGTTTTTTATGTATACCGAATATACAAATCATTTTTCCACTGTTATTTTTTTTCTACATATAGACTTATAGTCGGCAAAGTCTAAGATTTAACTTCATATTTCAATCTATCCATATGTAAATAGGTCTTATCTGATTTTAATACAATTTAGCTTTTTCCGTACTTAAAAAAACAAAAAAACAAAAAATAAAAAACCGGTTGAAAGAGAGTGTAAATTATTTGATAGTTCTTAACTATGTTGAGGTCTAATATGTATCAAATAACATGATTTCTCACTCCTTAAAGAAAACTTTTACTACGAGTGTGTAAAAAGTTCAAGTTTTATGTTGGAGAGTAGCTATGGTTTTTAAGGTTGATGATATTATCTTTCCTCATGAGGTAGAGAATATCATCTAATATATTATCTTTCTCGGTGCTTTCTAGATCGCGAGGCGTTAAATATAGTGTTTGATTTTCGATGTGTGAATATAAAATTATTTTTAACTTTTTTAAAGTTGGATATTATTTTATTTATCTATAATGACAATTTATGTTTCATGTTATCATATTATATTTTTGTTTTGATAAGCGTGAAGGAATTAATTTTATGAGTTTGGAAGGCAGTAGTCTATAACGCGACTTTTTGAAAGCTTTTCTGCCAGATTTTTCGGGGCAAAATCCGGCAGCAATTCATTGGAATCCCAAGTTTGATAGCTAGTTTCTGCACAATCAATGGCTCCCAGGGGTTTTCCAGGGCGCTGAATCCAAATATGCAGTTAAAAAACCATTTTAACTGCTAAAATCAAGATTTAACCTCATTTCTTCCGCCGGATTCCGTCACCGGAATCTCCAAAAAGTCGCATTATAGACAACTCCGGAAGGAAGTGATACATGTATTGGTCAATTTCCAAAATATTTTGAAACTTATTATTTTTCCAAGAGTGAGGGGTTGATTGCACATTGTTTAGGCACATCCAATTTAATTTTCAAAATATTTATTACATTACTAACTTTTTTAATTTATTAAGTTCCAAAACTATGGTGATCTAGGAACTTTTTTCTCTATTTATTTTAATCAGAAATAAAATCTTAAAGAATCTCAATTAATCTCTTACTTTCTTAAAGTCTTATAGACTATACTAATCATCACCATTATATAACTAAAATACAAAATATAAAAGGTAAAAAAAAAATTTAGATAACAATAACAACATCTAAAAACTAAAAATTTAAAAATATTAAAAAAAAAAACATTCACGCTGAATTAAAATTTATTATTAACTTAAAAAAATATGATAATGAATTTATTAATAAAAATTAAAATTAATTTTTAAAGGATTTATAATATTAAGTTGTTTATTAAAAGTTGATATAGATTTTAATTAAACATCAAATTTATATAATTCAACACATTACTTTATTTGATTTCATAATTTTTATAATTATAATTTAAACTATAAAATTTAATTTAATATTATTTTTATTAATTAAAAATTAAATTATTACTTAATATTTAAACACTTATTTATATTTATAGGAACATAATTAATGTACTTGAACACAAATAATTGTGCTAAGTTAATATCATGAACTTTGCTATTATGTTTTTAATTTTCAATTTATTAATAAATTAATTATATTATAATTTTTTTAAAATAAAATAAATATAAATTTATTTAAATTTTAAGTCAAGAGATATTAAAATAATATATATTCAATTTAATTTTAATTTATTTAAAAATAAAGAATTTTTTTTGTAGGCTGGGGTGGGATTCTCCGATTTACATGTCCATTAAGTACCCGTCCATTAAGTACCCCTCAACTGGGGAGAGGTAGCCCAAAACGGGGGAGGGGTAGCCCAAAATTTGAACCCAAGACTTCCAATTCGGTGAGACTTCATTTCTACGGCCATTGCCGCTTGAGCTACCCCATGTGGACATTTAAAAATAAAAAATTAAAAGTATTGTCAATTAAATTTAGATTGAGTCGTTGAATAAATTAGGTACTTAAGTTCATGACTTTTGGACAAATACGTTGACATTTTGAAATAAAATATTATATTTCCTTTTTAATTGAGTATATACCCAAAAATTGGCCCATACCCAAAAATACTCTTCCCTTTGAACTTAAAAAAAAATCAACTCAATTAATTAATATTATATACCATTTTCTTTAGCTGAATTATAAAATTATATAAAAAATCATTAATTTTTAATTTTTAAAATTTTTAACTTCACGAATTTACAAAAAAAAAATTTAAATATATAAATTATTATTTAATATTATTATATAAATAATTAGTAGTATAATATTTATTTAATTAAATTGTTTTAAAAAAATAATTTACTATAAATTCTATAAATGATTACAAAACACATGAAATTAAATAAATAAATAATATCTATATAATACTCGCTTTGTGTTATTTTAATATATATATATATAAAATATATTATATATATAAATAATTAATTAAATTATTTTAAAATAAAATAAAATGATTATATAATTTCATATGATTTCATATTATAAAATTTATGTAAATTTTAAAATAGAATTAAATATATATAAATTAATATTATTTTAAGTAAGTTGTTCATTTATAACTATTTTTATGAGAGGCAGATTGTAACTAATTAATTTCTCATGATTTTTGAATAGTCTATTTAACACTCATTGCATCTGGTGATACTCATAAGGATGAAAAAATAAAATTAAAACTAGTGAAATGAATCACATAACGTCAATCATCACTTTCAAATTATATATAAATTTTCTATACTAACATAAAACAAAACTACATTTAAATAAATTACAAAACTACGCACAATTTTTAAAACTTTAAATTTCTACTCCAGGTTTGACAAAGGCAAAAGTTAAAACCCTCTCCATATATTTTGTGAAATGTCTAACCATAATGGAGCTTTCCATACTTCATCTTGCAACTTGCATCGAACTTTTCTTGCTTTAAAAACCCTTGCAAAGATTCGTGAATACAGTCCAATTTTATTTCTAGAAAGCTGAAAGAACTCGTTTGTCGGCCAAACTGAAAAATTAATAAAAATGTTGCTTTAGCTAATTTTTATTTACAAATTAACTCAACTATATTAATAAATTACTATTTACTATACACAAATCAATATTATAAATTTAAAATTAAAATTAATATTAAATATAATAAATAAATAATTATAATTATAATATTATACTGTTACTTATAGTATTAATAATAAATAATTATTTACTTAAATTATAAAATAATATTATTATTATTATCTTTAAATTACTATTTAATAGTTCATTAATTTTTTTTAATTAATTAAATTAATATGATTAAAAAAATACATTGCAAATTAACATTACCAAAACCACAATTTTTATTATTATAAAGAATCTCAAAAAAATAAAATAGCAAAATCAAACCCAAATCTATTTCAAGCTCATATTTAATCACAAACTACAGGTAACGCCAATACATTGAATTATAAAGTCCTCAAGTCAACTAAAACCTATATCAGTCGATATTATATTATATCCCATAAAGTTTTGACGAGTCACAAATTATCTGGGTCATCTTTTAGAGGCAAGCAAAGACCCTCTAGAAAATTAAATGTGTGACTTAGAATCATTGCAGGTCGACTTGGAGTTATGGGCGTGTTCACAATTATGATCATGCCTGAGCTTTGTTTCAAAAAAACTCTTAATTGCTTCCTAGAGAAGAGGTGAAGCAAAAGTTGAGTTGTGTAGATATTTTTTTCGACGGAAAAAATAGGAAGTGGAGCTTTGTTCAAGATTGAACCACAAGACTTGTCCGGACCGAATTTCCCTACCTAACTATTAAACCACATCCTTGAGATTGAATAGTGCAAATACTTACAACAATGCTAATTACAATACACCAGTCGACACAATAATAAGGATGGCAAGATTTTCTATTGATAAATTTGTAAACAACCCGAGTAATCAAATTTAAACCCCACATGGAAATACAAATAGCTATGTAGTATGTTAATATGATCTATGATTAATACATGTTAATGTAGCGTGGGTTGGAGTTTAGTTGGTCCATATTTTTATATACCAATATGCAAAAATTTCACATTTCAGGAGGATTTTAAGGAAACCTAAATTCTCCAAATGAACTAGGAAAGAAAATTAAGCTTGCAATTCAAACAACACTGCACATAAAATGTGTTAAATGGGAATGGCGGATAAACAAAAGGATTGATGAAATGGTCAATTGAAATGCACTAGCTGCGCCACTACAAATTCTACCATAAGCGTTCCCAACAGCTCTCCTGGGCACCTTAATTTTTTCATCGAGGCAGCTATTTTGCATGAACCAAGAGGAGATACTTTGTAAGGGACTATGCAAATTTTCTTGTGTCTTATGTATAGGTATTATGGGTGCGAAAGAGTTGCTATATGTAATAAAACTGATAGTGAAAGAGATACAATATCTTTTGGATCCTAAATATATCAACTTGGATTTTTTTAGGTACATACTCAAGAACAACAAAAAGGGAGAATATTATAAAGGATTATTGAGTAGAAAAAGAAGATTTCCATATTTTGTGTGTAGGTATTGTGGTATCAAATAGTTGTTTTATTTTTAAAAATCCTTACATTAAGATATTTGGTTGAGAAACTCATTTTACATAAGTTAAAGATTTTCTCTAATAAAATGATTAAGTAGTTTTGTAGACATCATAATCAAAATTGAGAATGACTGAAACACGAAAATCAAGAAAATAATGAAGTTTTCACCACGATGGGCTAAGCAACATCCTTGCTATATGGAGAATACACTGTCAGCTTTCGGTTGATCTATGGTACCTTTAATGTTTATCAATAGCAACTTTGTATCATCCATTTTGTTTAGAATTTTGTCCTTAGTGTTCCTATGATCCAATATCACCTTTTCCAAAAGAATTGGCAGCTGCCAATACAGGTTAATTATAATGATTTTGCCTTCCCTTGGTGTTCTCTATGTTGGGAATCAAAGTTAGAAGACCATACAAAACCTTTTCTTCCAAAGTACTCTATATTTCGTGCTTGACTTCAACTTCAACCTTGTTGAGGCTTGTCTGGATCTCATGGGGAGTGTGAGCGTAGAAGTGACTAGCAGACTCCTTTGCACAAAACTAAGTTGGTGAATGTTGTTTAATTTCTATGATCTTGGGTCTAGGTTAGAAACTTAAAATCTCTGATGCTACCAAACCAAGAATCTCAACGAGAACTACTTTGCACACTGGAAAATATAAATTAGTAAATCACCTGTACACAAGTATACACAACTTTTAACAAAATTGTACAATAATGTACAACCCAATCTTCGTTATATTAAATCAATTCTAAATATTATAACAACCTATGGAATACAAGATACAATGACAAACTTCGTTGCATATTCTATGTTGTCTCTTGTCCTTTTGGTCCTTCACTTCCGTATTGGTCATTGGCTGCCCCTTAGTCCTTCAAAGGACAACACATTGAGACTCTAGGAGGGTTGCCATCTAACACTGTTACAAGTCACTTTTGTTGCATGTACACGGGCTAATCAATATACTCTCTAGTTTGGGCAATTATTGAGCTCCATTGCACCTTCTAGTAGCCTCTTTCATCCATCAAAGAGCTACTCATAAGGCTCCAAACTTCACCTAATCTTTAGTTATCTTTGTCCCTTCAAGACTACTAGTCTAGGGCTACTTTGAAAATCCACACACTGCCCTCCAACAGTCTAAAGATGCCCAATCCTTCACTACAAGATCTGCACCTGTGGAGTCTCTAGATCACCCAATCAAGTCTCCAACTGGGCTCCCACACGCTACTCATCAAACTAATCCAAAACTGGTCAACACATTGACCCAACATAAAACACATATGTTGCTCCAAGTCTGTTGTAGTTTGTTGCCTTTGGCTATTCTAGTTAGGGCACACACTGCAACAACTCTAAAATCCTCAGCAACAGTCTTTAAACAACCTTCAACTCTAGTGCCACACCTTCAAGGGACAACTCCTTTATTATGTTGTTGTTTTGGGCATGTATACACCCTCAATTAGCCCTACGCATACCTTAATTATGGTGTTATGGCCTGTGGCCTAACACACAGTCATCCTATAGCATGCGACCAACATAAAACCCGTCACATGTCCCTTAAACAATGCCCCAACAAACCTGCATTAGAGGTCTCCTAACTTGGCCTTCCCAACAAGGCTACTTGACCTTCTTCGAGTAGCCTGGTCTCCTTAATTGGCCCTGAAAACAATCCTTATCTACCTCGCTTCCCTAGCCTTCTCTTGTTGTGGCTTCCACAGAGATTTATCTCTCCTCCACGAGCTTGTCTTCTTGTGTGTGTTGCATAAATGGATGAGTAATTGACCTCCACAACACCTTCTATTTATACAGCAAAACAAGGGCTCCTTCAACATCATTATAAGACTTAACATGTTGTCACAAGCCAAAATAACATTAGGCTAACCTTGATACTTCTTGTGCAAACCCACACTTTGACTTCAAAAAATAATATCTCCATTTATACATCTCAGAATCAGATGATTCTCATTACATTAGATTCATCTCACCGAGAGATGTGATCCTCATCCATCACATATCGAAATGTGCTCATGCTTTTGACCCAAATCCCAATGCGTGAAAAACCCCTACCTTGGGTTCCAAGCCCACAAGTGACTCTTTTGGCACTTTTTCCTCTAATCCTCGAACCTTAGGGATTGGAGTACCTCCCAAGCTACTCAAAAATCAAAACTCTGTCTTAATGAGGGATGTACTTCCAAGATTAGGAAGTAACTCATCATCATCATCACTACCTGCAACACTCGCCCAACTCTTGGCGCAATTGCAACAAATCTTGTTCTGTGAACTATGCCTCTATCAGAAGTGTCACTGTCATTGCTGGAAGCACCCTTCTTCTTCTTCTTTTCCTGTAACGTCTTCCACTCTCTCCATGATTCCTTCTTGGAAGCTATAGGAGCACGCTTTCTCCCCATTAACCATGCGCTCTTCTTGGACTGCAAAGTATCCCTCTAAATATGCAATCTCCCTCTAGAACTCGACTCCCTCTAAGTCTCTAGAATCTTGACCTTCTTCTCGAGAATGTGAATCTTTTTCTCGGGAACTTGTACCTTCTCCTCTAAAGCCTGCACCTGCACCTACTTCTATGGAACCTACACCTGCTCCACCTTCATTTCAAGATCCATAGGCTTTCCTGTCAGCCTATATAGACCATGCTATATAAATCCAAGCATGATACCAGTGGAGCTATAACATCTAGGCTTGAGTCTTGCCTTCTCATCCTGAAACAAGACCTCAAACCCTTTCTTCTCAATCATTGAGACAGAAATCACGTTATATCTGAGTCCTAGTACAAAAAGTACATCCTGGACCTGCATCACTCATCCTGTCTACATTCTGAATGAGACAACTCCCGATCCTTAGATATCCTTCTGACTCTTGTTGCCCAACACTACGTGCAACTTCAAGTCCCATTCAGCTAGAGTCTCAAAAACCTCTTGTGACCCTGTCATATGTTTCATCACACAACTGTCCATATACCATCCATCCTCATCGGCAGTACTTTGCGAGAAATGAGAGATCATAGCAAAGTCCTCCTCTTCCAATCTCCAGGTGAGATCATCTATCTCAATAGAAGTCGCACCACTGATGACCTGCTTTCATTTATTCTTCTTGTCATCTCCCTTCTTCTTGATCGGACATCTCGACGAAAAATGATCCATCTCGCCATAGTTGAAACACTTGACTTTACTCAAGTCCTTCTTATGCTTACCCTTCATTCATGCTGCAAGTGCCACATCGTTATTGAAAGTCTACTTCTTTGGATGAAGATCCTTATCTCACAACTCTTCCTGAATAAAGTCATCCCATAGCCTATTCTAGTCTAGAAATTTATCTTTGGCAACAATCCCTTTGATGAAGGGCTTCCATTCCTCGGTGAACCCTTTCAAGGCAATCCTCACGATATCTCCATCTGAAATAGTCACATTGACGGTAGCAAGCTCATTATTGACCTGAGAAATATCGTTAGATACAAAGTCACGGCTTCACCATTTATCATCTTGTTGGACTTCAACTTATCCTCCAATACCAATACTCGGTTCTCATTTTTGTTATGGAACAAATTTTGAAGATCCATCCACATCTCATGTGCAGTGTTCCTCCTAGACAAATGAGGTATTAGGGCATCCTTCACACCATATAGGATGATAAACCCGCCCTTGTATCCAAATTCTCGTACACTTCCAGCTCCTTTGGGTCAGTTGGTTTCTTTATGCATTTCTCGGAAAACTCCCAGATCTTGTTGAATTGCAAGATGAAATTGATCCTTTCCTTCCATGGACTATAGTTGGACAACCCCTCCAACCTATCCCCATACTGGATACCAACTTGCAATTTTGACATTGTCACCTAAAATGTGACCAAATCCCTCTTAAGTTGTACTTCGGTGTGCACAACTCTGATTCACTGACTTCCAAAGTAGCTTAGACACACTCTGATACCATGTTGAATTTCCATGATCTTTGGTCTAGGTTAGAATCTTAAAATCTTTGATGCTACGAAACCAATAATGTCAACAAGGATTACTTTACACAACGGAAAATATAAAGCAGTAAACCACATGTACACAAGTATACAAAATATTTAACAAAATTGTACAATAACGTACAATCCAATATTTGTTATATTAAACCAATTCTAAATAATACAATAATCTATGGAATACAAGATACAATGGCAAACTTCGTTGCAGCTTCTATGTCTTATCTTGTCCTGTCGGTCCTTCGCTTCCATATTGCTCACTAGTTTCCCCTTAGTACTTCAAAGGACAACACATCGAGACTCCAGGAGGGCTACTACCTAAGGCAAGGCAAAATTTCGGCAAATCAAAGTATGCAAACCACAGGCTGCAGTGCGTGAACCACAGGCTGCACTTAGCTGAACGTAGGCCACTACTATGTGAATGGGGCTGTAGTGCATAAAGGGTCGTGGGGCATTGTAGGATGAATGTGAGATGCATATCGTACTTTGTTGATCGACTCTTTGAACGAAGTTCTAAAACATAGAGATTTGGGGTTTCCAACAACGTAGGCAAGTGTTCCACGAGTTCGACAAGTGCATGGGCAGAGTTGGGCACATTTATTTGGTGCAGACAACTACACGACAAATTCAACAGTGTGGGAAGAAACTGCACGGTTTGGGACAAAGCTTTGTAGGCGAGTTTCTAGTGTAACCACACAATTGCCAATTCATTATAAACTTGTAAAATGAATTTATTTCTGCTACATGTATATGAAGAAGTAAACACTTAACGAAAAACAATCTATTTTTTGGTGATAGGAGTAGTCCGTTAACCGTAGTAGTGGTGAAACAAAAAGGTTGGTCAGTTTCTCACTGTGCCCACAAGTGGAATTTGAGTCACCACTAGTGTGGGGTTGTGACAGATGGTATTAGATCTCATCTTGTAGAAAGTGGGAATTGTAGAGAAAGTATTTGGTCACAATGTGACATAGGGTAAGTTTGGTAAGGGCATGGAAGCAATCAGGGCAGAAATTGAATGATGGAAGAATGTTTTGAGAGACTTGTGCAAACCTTGCACAGGTTGGAACACATGAAAGAAGAATGATCGGGAATTCGGGATGAACTTGTAGTCTTGGAAGAGAGTGTTAGAAGAGAGCTTCTCCAACTTGGTTAAGAAATGGAGCAGGATGGAGTTTTTGATTGTGACAATGAAGAGTAAGCTACAATAGGTGAAGAAGCACGTGTTGCAAAAGTTCCAATGGAAGAGGAAGAACTTGGAGCACCATTACCTACCCAAGTAGAAGCTGATTCGTGCACAATTTAGCAATTGATGGAAGGAGGCACTCACATGGAGCGACCTCATGAAAATGTAAGTATTGTTGTTACATGTGTTTCATTGGAACTTTTAGAAGATGGGACATATGCAGGGATGGGAAAAGGAAGAGTTTGTTTTCGATGCAATGGATAAACCTTCCTTGGAAGATCACAAAGAGACCTTGTGCATTAGGGTAGAAATATACTTTTGCAATGTGATCTAAAAATATACTCAACTCCATCTTTAAAAAGATGATATTTTTCTCATGATGATATAATATGGCTTTTTAGTCATACTAGTATGGACTTCCTAAAACAATTCCACATATGTCAAGTTGTACAACATCAAGCTCTACCTAATCAATAAAATTTGTAATGATGGTGAATTTGAGTTTACATTTTCTTGTCACTTGCAATTTGGCATTTTCACATACCCAACCCAAAGGGTAAGGTTTAGGATGAGTTGTATTTTTAAGTTTAGTTTTTTGAAAATTTCTTTAGAAATAAGGTTGACATGGGATCCACTATTAAACAAGGTATCAACATTTATATGTTTTGTAATGACCCTGATATGAAAAAACTCAATTCTTTCTTTATCATTTTGTGGCTCAACCGACTTACTACAGGAACTTAGTACTTGCAATAAAAGCTCATTAGGGGAATTTTGAGGTCTAAAATGGGCCTCCTAAGGAAATCATAAAATAATAGTGGAAATAATAAAATAAAATTAGATTACATCATCAAATGTTAGAGGAAAAAAAAAAAAAAAAAAAAAAAAAAAAAAACTAATTTTTCAACTCGTATTTTCAATTTATCTCCTGATGGGATTACTCAAATTTTGAGTGACAACCCATGTTGGATCATAATTTGATTTCTCATCCAAGGAGTACCCATGTTGCATAATTTCGATGGATCCTACTACATGAAAAATTGGAAATACATGAGAAAAGTTATTGCAATCACGTTTTTCATGTATTTCTCATTTTTCGCGTAGCAGGGTTCATCGAAAGTATGCAAAATGGGCACTCCTTGGGTGAGGAATTAAATTTTGCATCCAACGAGTAATCCGTCTCGAAATTTAAGTAAAACCTTAGGGAAATAAGTTGAAAATACAAGTTGAAAAAGTAGTTTTATTATTTTATTATTTTTTAATCTTTTTAATTTCTTACTCCAAAAATGGTGAATTATCCCCCATGGTTGACATCTTCATCTTGAATCCTATTGGTTGTTATAAAGTTTATTTTGGTTGTACATTTTTCTTAGGAGGCCCATTTTAGACCTTAGAATTCCCCTAATGTTACCTTTCATTCCCATGGTTGTGATTTTAGTTTCATCACATGAATCAAATCCTAGATCTTGTTGAGTTGTTGCAATAGTCTTTTGTTTCCCCTTGTTTTTGAACTTCTTTGGTCTCATTTATGGATGTAATTTCCAACAATTGTCTTCTTTTGAACAATGTTTACAAGTAAGTTTCTCTCGCTCTTTATTGACAGTAGCATTCCTTTTACTTTTTCCTTTAAACTTCCCCTTTCCTTTGTCTCCAGATTTGGATGGCATCTTGCTAGTCCCTTGAGGAACATTCTTTCCTCTTGATTCTAAATGAGTTGTCTGAACACATCATCTAGATTGGCGGGATTAAACATAAGTATAGTATGTCTCAAATAACTATGTAATACACCTATGTACTTAAGGAGAGTGTCTTGTGAAGACAAATCTACACCCAAGATTAAAGCTTTTCTTCTAAATTCTTGTGTGTAACTTTGAAAACTCTAACCCTTAGATTTTCTAAAATATTTCCAATCAATGATTGATTTTTGCATATAAGCTAATGGATAAAATTTCCTTCTTAATGCAACTACAAAATCATTCCAAGAAGAGATAATTTTACCACTTTTCTTCAAATATTCTTGACTTCTGGCCTCCCACTAGACGAGGGTTGCAGTTTCCAAATGGATAGAAGCAAACTAGATCTTTGTAACATCATACTTAATCCTTTGAATCCTATAATAGACTTCAATTTGATGAACACAATTATCCAACTTTTCAGCATTTACTTCCCCATTGTACATATGCAATTCAAACTTGACATCAAGCTTAAGCAAAGGAGACTCAACATGTCCTTTTGGAGATCTAGGAGGAGTATGTCTAGGTGTCGAAGGAGGTGAAGACAGAGATGAGGATGAAGGTGAAGATGGAGGTGAAGGAGGTGGTGGTGGAGAGAATAGAGGCTTGATCCCATCACCACCATTTCCTTTTGGATGGTTTGAACTCTCTCCTTGCAATTTTGTTCTCCTCTCATTATACATGACTTTTACCATCTCTGACATATCATAGAAAGCCTTTAAGAAATCTCTCTCATCCTCAGATATCAACTCTTGTCCTTCTTCATGTGCCATGACTGGTGGAGTTCTTGGAGTCTATGACCTCTTTGAATCAATTTGAGGGTTTGGTTCCTCAAGAACTCCTTCTCCTCTCCTCAATTTAGACCTTGTTAACATTCAAAAACATTTGCAAAAGCAATGAAAACTTCAAAACAACCATGCTCTGATACCAAACTGATATGAAATTATAAATTTGAAGGTTTCTTGAAAAAGTTTGCAAGCTAGTTTATGTCTTGTGGGCAATGGACCAATTTGCAAAAGCACATGAACTTATCGATTAAGTTTTGCAAATATAACGAAAGAAAAATAGACAATGTGCAACATCACACAAACAACAATTTGATGACAGAGTTCATCCCTCACGGGCTCTCGGGGTCCAGCTTCCATTGTTGGCCCTTTATATTATATGTTCAAATTGTAAATTACAACAACATATAATGGTCAAATCAAAACAGTAATGTTGCCATTGTGTCCAGAACACCCAAAAAATCTTGTGTATGATTTTCTTGGGCTAAAAGGATGAAATGGCTAAGATAAGCCTCATTGCTCCTTTCTCTACTATTTGTCCTACAAAATGACTAAACTGGCTAAAATGGCAACAAATTCCTCCTTTAGTTGATCCACTAGGTGAAAAATCGACACGAATTCCACCATTAATTGTGCAAATTTCCAGACGGTTGGTTGGGTGTCACGACCCCAACTATCAGTTGGTTGGGATGTCCCTTCTCACTTGATCTCTCTAGCATATCATTTGGTTAGTATATATACTTGTCAAAGAAGTGTGAAACCCCAAGTGGTGTGTCCCTTGGCCTTGCTAGCCAAACTGAGTTAACTTGACTCATAGTTAAATTATATTTATTAATTCATTTTCTTGGGTTTCAAGCCTTTTCCTTTGGGTCCAAAACCCCAAACTCAAAGCCAAATATCCCCTAGGGATTTCCACTTGGAAATACCTTTTGAGCTACCAAATATCACACCATTGAGCTTCTCGATTGTGAGCATATGATGCAAAGCCACATTCTATAGATTGATCTGGCTTCTTTTTCCACCTCTTAGTGTTTTATTATTGTTGTATCTACTTTGGAAATTGGTTCCAGGGGGGATTTATGAATCTACTTCTACATCCACTCGCCTTGTCACTGCACAAAATTATAGAATTAAACTTCATTTAAGAGGGGAGAATGCATTTTTCTTGAAAGCATAATAATTCCTATAGCTAGGAATTAAGAACTAACTCGTCTAACATTTTGATTGCTAATATATTTTTAGGCTCTACAATTTACAACCTTATGACCAAAATTATGACATGAGAAATAGTAGACATAAAAGAGATTTAGGTGCCTAAAAGTGTACGACCTTCGTGGAGGAGTGGTTTTTCTAAACCCTTTCCATTTTTCTTGTTGATTCTTTGATTTACCTTGAATATCATTCGTGGAGGTATCAAGATCATTTCTTTGCTAGTTATACCTTTTGTCAGTGTCTATGTTTTCCTCACTTGATCTTCCTTTAAGCACATTTGCATTGATGATGTGATCTCATTTTCTAGGGACTTTGCTTGAATCTCCTTTCGATATATCACGATGCTCTTTGTAACCCATACTTGTCTTAATTGCTAGTGATCTCCAATTGTTGAGAATATTATTAAGGGTTTCAAAGCCCTTTACAAATTCTGGCATTTTAATTATTATTCATTTAATTAAAATATTGATTTTAACATGTAGGGATTTTATACGAGAGCATATTAAATGACACACAATTATTAATTTAGTTGATATAATAAACTATATTCACATTTTCTACCAAGTAGGAAATTTTGTACATTTTTTATTTCTATAAGATAACCCAAATCCATGCGTAAAGATAATTAATAAGTTGACTAGAAACTGTGTATAGATATTTTTCATAAATTAAATAGTATAAGTTGCAAATTAAGTATGAAAAGTATATGATATTTGGAAGCTTATGTGTGTGTGTGTGTGTGGAGTATAAGTACATATCACATTTTTATTATGATAAATAGTAGGGTAATAAAGAGTTAGAAGGAAAAAGTAAATTAAGATATAATGAGGTGATAAACCTAAATCTCCAAAATAAAAAGTATCATTTTGTCTTCACAGAGTGTAGATAAGAAAATAAATATTGTTAAAGTAAAAGAAAATTCTCGTTCAAGCTTCATAGTGAAACTAGGCATTTTCCAATTGCCAAGACACCACGGGATGAAAAAGTTTGCCACATTTGCAACACTAAGGGAGTTGAAGGTGAAAATCAATTTATCTTAGTTGTCCATCTTATACTCACATTATATCTAAATATGTCATGTTACCAACCATTTTGACCTTTTATGTTAGAAAACTATGGTGATCTTGGGACACTTCTCTTAATGTGCTTCAAGAAAAGAAATAAAATACTAAAGAATTCCAAGTTATATCTTACCTTCTTAAGGTTTAATAGACCATTTCGATCTTAGTGGACATTAATCATCATCATCATAATGTTCTTACAATTCAAACTCATGATTTTTAGTAGGAAAACTATAAGAAAAGTCTAACCACATAGTTCTCCTAATTAGGAATTACTCTTGATCAAAGTTTGTCGTTCCATGAAAGATTCTCAATATCCTAGCATCAACATAAGTCCTCCTTTACATATAATCTAGGTGTGCATCACATAAGCTCTCAACATTAGCAGTTGTCTCCTTTATGGTTTATAAATCCTAGTCATGTTACATCATAAAGGTACATGGAAAGACAACTCTAACACTAGCATCCAAATTTACATGTTCGTCCTAGGGTTTTAGTCCTCAAACCCTAGGTATTCAACTCCTTCATTAGTGCAAGCACCAAGACATCCATGTAATATTAGGACTAGAATAATTGAATTAAGCCTCCATGATATTTACCTAGCCTTCATGCATTATACAAGAACAAGGCTCCAAAATAATCCAATACATTAGCTTTGAGTCTCTATGTCTTCTACTAGGGTGAAAACCTTAACTATAAAGAATAAGCCATAAGATAATCCATCATCACCTCCAACACCATGTTCTTTTGTAGGGTTTACTTGCATAGCACAAACCCTAGTATCCCATAAGAGAAAACCCTAGGATTATACAAGAGAACAACTAAGACACTTCTCTCTATTTGATCTTCTCCTCTATTTCCTCATGAACCCTAACACCTCTCTATATAAGACTTCTCTAGGACTATTTCAAATAGTAAAGTACCATGATGATATTGAATATCACTAGCGCTCCCTTCTCCCTTCATATACAATAAGTGAGAGATGCTAACATAAAATAAGCACATAAATCCATACAAGTAATAGATAAGGTAACCTCTCATGGAGCACTCTAAAATAGAAGGATGTATAAGTGTCAAACTAGGGTTTATTTAACCCCCAAAATGAAATGCCCTCTAAATGTAATCCTCCTTGAGCTCAACGCTCCTCAGATATGGTGCACTTGTGAACATTTTTCTACTTAATTGCTCCCTCTTCCATGGTGGTTCACCATCCAAGCATCATCGTGTAAGGGACTTCTCATCTACTTATGTGTCACATGTACTCTCATATGCACAAATTTTCTCTCCCATGTGTTAATGTAGTCATCCAATGCTCCTCCTCCAACATATGTGTTTGGGTCCACAACTAACCTCCAGGAAATATGCACGCCAATCTACGTGTGCTCAATTCTAATGTCTAGCCTCCAAGGTGTGTATAACATGGGCCCAAGCTCCTAAACTAAGTGTCCTTCTTCAAGTACCTAGTGTTCTTCCTCCCATGGAAATCTCTCCTTTCATAAAGCAACCAATTCCCATATTATATGTCTTCAATGGATTAATCATCACATTAAATAACAACATCCTAAATAAACACACTCATGCTAAAAACATCCACCTAAAATAAATTATTCATATATCTACACAACATTATTCTTTTAATAAAATAAAAAAACTTA
>APFE030793646.1:21146-68005 GCA_000404065.3 Pinus taeda
AAGAATTGTTCATTTATGTAATGTAAAGGAGGTTGCCCCCTCGAAGAGACTGAATTCTAAGGCATTGATCTATCTTTTCTATCTTTTTGTGAGCTGGTTTCATAACAAACTGATGAATGTATATGATTATGCATAAAGAAGATAGTGAAACTCTTTGAAACATGTCGTATGGATAGAAAGTAAAATAATCTATAATTTGTGCACATTGAGTGAATATATATATATATAATCAAAATTTTGTATTTTAGCAAAGGAAAACAAAGGTAACCCATGTCTTATGAAAAAATACATATGCCAACACTAATAGAAAATTGATCGATCTACGTCAAGAGGAGAAAATTTTGAATTTCATTGCTTGCTTGGGAGCATTCCTTGAATGAGGGTGTCCATTCGGCAAAGTTATGTATTTATATGAATTATAAAATAAATGAGTTGTTAGGAATGTTAAACACTAAAAACAAGAATATTCCTCCCTTTTTTTTATTGAATAGATATAAGCATAAGACATGACCACCATTTGTCATATAACAAACATAATCAAGAAAATTTGCATATTTGACATGAATGGAGATTTGTCTTACCCCGATTGTGCAAAGAAATCATAAGTCTTGCACCATGGTAATGTCGACATGGTTTTCTGCCCAAGGCCTAAGGTCTCAAGGGCTCTCATCCAACATGCATTGTGTAATTAATAAAAATAACCAATTGTATTGTAGGGTTTTATAAATGGTGTATTAAGATTAACCTAATGACCCATCATTACAAAGATCATTAAACTATGAGTTAAAGCAATAGTTACAAAATTATTTTGAAACAATTTCGAAAAATAGAAGGCCTATACTCTATTTTGCTAGAGAAACACATGCATTTTTACTTTTGAGTGGCCTCTAAAAAAAAGTGAGAACTTATCGAAGATGTTAGAGATTGACACTTTGAATAGAAAAAAAATCCACGGAGAAAATATTTTATTTGAGGGAACTGTGTCAAAATATGATCTCAACAAGTTGAAGCTTATTAAAATGCCAATGTGATGGAAAATTTCAAAATGTGGGGAAGATAAGTACCAATTAAAAGAATTAAAAAAAAATAAAAATTGTTTTTGTGCCTCAGGCCTCATCCTCAAGGGCTCACATTGAATGATGCGAGTATATTGGGAAGAGGTGAGCACAAGGCAATGCAACCAATATGAATGCCTCATAGAGGCATTTTCCTTTGCATGTGTGTAAAATTAACTTCATAACAACATGCAGAACATAGATTTAGACAGAGATGAATCTTATGAGCTTCAAGATGTTCTTGAACAAACTGAGAGGTGTTTTTTACTTCACAAAAATGATTTCAGAGAAATTTTGAGATGCTATCAAGAAATTGACAAACAATTACAAGGACAAATAGGTACAGGACATCAAAAATCAATGTAATTTCAACCTATTAACCGCTTTAATAAATTATTTGTCTTCAAGAATACCTGATGATTTTAGTCTGCCTATAAACAATTGTTCTTAGTCAAATAGTATCCCTTATCCTAGGCCTCCAGCTATAGTTTTGGGTGGTTTGATGGGAAAAAATGACTCCAAAGAAGCTAGACATCGCTAATACCCTATGAAGTTCATAGGTAGATAAAAGATGGCATGACGGGAATGATGCTTGAGACATAATGGGGAGTAAGTCATGGAGTAATGGCAAGTTCTGGCATGGATGTAAGGATTTCCAAATTAGAAGATCGTGACATGAGATAAATCAATGTATAACCATCACAAAGGATCCAAATCAGCATAAAACACTAGCCTTACACATATGGAGGTTCCACGTAAACAAAGTTTGACAACTGAGAAGAGGAGTTGGAATTATAATTGAATGGAGATATAGATGAAATATATATTGCACCGGAAAAAAATGGAGTGACCATATATGTCATTAATGGGAAATATTGATTGGAGAAAATGGTAGACTTGAATATGCATCAAACAAGATAGGTAGGTTGGTGTATCATGCCCACAATAATTCTATTGGATGTAAGTTGTAGTTGGAAACAGTGACACGATGGACAATAAACACATTTGAATCCTTCGCATAACAATTGGTAGCCACATAAATGACCAAGTCTTATATTTTGTGTTGATGGTTAGTCTTATCACAAATACACCATAAATGTCACATAATCAGTTCATATGAATGGTTCAAAACATGTGTGTGTTTCATTGAATTTCACTAGACAACAACAATCATAAAAATTGCCACCCAAAAATTACAATAATATCAATAAACCTGCATTTTAACTTTGGAAATAATGATCAACAGAACTATTATTAAGTATAAAAGTAAGTCTTAGCCTCTCCTTTATATCAGTTTACATCGTATTAATTAAAATAAAAAACAATGGTATGCCAATTGTATATAAAGATTTTTTCAATATTACTATTTCATCATTCAAAAATGTACCCCACCATTTCCTTTAAACTTTGTCTAATGTTCGAACAACAAATGCATAAATTTCAACCCTACCATGATTTGTTATTCATACCAATAATATATATAAAGAGTTTTGCAATAATCCAAAACCCTTGCCATTGAAACACATTTTGACCATGGATGTTATGACTTTTGATTAAGGGACTTGAATAATTGGCACAAGTACTTAAGTCTTTAACATTTGAAACCAAAAATGGTGATGAAACTAAAAACCTTATTCTCTTATTTTATATGTTTCATGGTAGCACATAAACATATGTTCAATATTTTCTTCTATTTTTCATCTCCATAGTAGATTCCTCTCCTCCATCCCAAATATGATCACAATCCAAGTGTAAAGAGAGTCTAAAGCACTTGTTACTGAAATTACACATGTCGGAAAGTTTTTATGTGGTGAACTTAAGGTAAGGTCTTGCCTATTAATCTCATTTTTCATTATATATATATTTCTTTTAGATTTGAATTTAAGTTTACTTGTTAAGGGAATGGGTAAGCCACTTGTAGTGGTTTTCAAATTTTCATTGTTGACATGCATCAACAACATGGCCTAATTTGATTACCTAAACTTCAGAAGTGCATGACTTTCAATCCCAAAGTCATACTGAAGCTCTCAATGAACTAGATATGATGGTGGTATCAGAATTTAATTCTGTAAACTTTGAAAAAAAAAGAATTTTTGTAACCCCGTCTTCATAATAGACCTTGGAGGTGTTAATTTTATAATTGGTCTATGTTGTATCAATTACTTCAACCAAATTCAATACTTCAACTAGTAATATTTTCAATACCCATTAGTATTTCCAACCATCTACAATAATTGAAGATAGAACAATAAATGAAATGACAAAAGAGATAATCAACACATCACAAGAGAAACCATATTTGGTCAAACACAAGGGAAAAACCCACTATGGGGAAAACCTTTTGAAAATTATTATTCTATTATATTCTCATAAAACATTTAGCAGAGAGTATAGTGAACCTAATACAAAATCATCTAGTAAAATTAACCCAACAACATTCAGAAATATGTTCCCAGCATCAATCCATATCAAAGTCAACTTGACCTACCTTCAATCAACTACAGTCAACTATCAAATTTATGCCTTAGTGTCCAACCACATGCAATTGAGACCTTCCAACTGCTCCCTTAAGCCTGGTAGGCAGTGGTTGTGATTGAAAATTGCTTTTGATGAGCCTATAGTTATGACCCAGAAGCCCTAGAACACGTGCAAGCTTTGGCCCCTGTATTTTTAGACCTATGCGAACCTCTTTTGTCGACCCAGCCTCAGACCTATGTGAACCAATAAATGGATAAGAGAAGAAGAATATTCTTGGTGATGTTCAAATGAGCTTAAGATCACTTGTATTTATAAGCTTCCAAGGGTGACCAATTTCCTGTTAGGGTCGACCAGTCTAAATGAGCACATGTGGGATTTTCTTCATAAGTACACTTTCCCTTGTCCAAATTGAGTGCTTCAATAGTCAAAATTGTTCCTTTCAAAAAGAGAAATCTAGTTCCCTGTTAGAATTTGTCATTGAGATGCCAAATTAACACTCCCTTCTCAGCTAGGGAGATATTCCAACTGCATCATGTCATGTGAATCATGTCATCATATCATAGTCCATCTTTGTTCAACTCTATCTACTAAAAAATTCTCAAATCTAAAGAAGAAGAAGAATCGATGAGAATTACCCACCACCCTTTATAACTTCAGAGAGGACATATCAATCTAAAACAATATTAAGGAAGTACATCTCAAGTCGAATCTATATTGGGGAGCACATCTCAACTCGAAATCTCATAGGGGAGAAACATCTTCAACCCCATATCAAGCAATAGGTGATATAAGGAAGCACATATCAACTCATCATATTTCCTACCAGTATTCCCGACAATGACCCTCCAAAGTCATATGGTATAACACTTGCATCATAATCTGAGCTTCGGTTGAGATACCCGATTTACCATAGGTAAGGATCACACACCCTCAAGCCTCCTCAACTTGTTGGCTAGATGGGGGGGGGATAATCCCAACAAACCCTGCTTATGGGTATGATGCCAACTACGATATACTTTGCAAAGACCAAGATAGGGGGAGATACCTGCCTTATCAAAATAGACAAGGATCACACACACACTAAGGGTGATAGATAGGGGTGATACCCTATTGTCCAGAGATCCCTAACCCTAGGAGCCTTGCATCTCAATTCCACACCCTAACAGCTCAGATGTGTGGGAACGATTTGGCTTAATGTCCTTGATCAGTGATGCCCCTTATCAGTAGGGGTCACATCTATTAGTCCATGTTTCTCTCTAAAGACCAAGTAATTCCCTTACGACAAATCCTTGGTGAGAATATCCTTAATCTTCTCATCTATCGATATATGATGGAGTCTAAAAACTCCTATGTACACCATGTATCGAATGTAATGATATTGAATCTCTATGTACTTTGAATTTTCATGAGATATGAGATTCTCAGCCAGGTGGATAAGACTCTTATTATCGCAATATATCATTGTAGTATCTAGGACCTGCTCAAATATCTCTCCAAAAAAATTCCTCAACCAAACTTCTTTGCATTTAGCCATGCTAGTGGCAATGTACTCTGCCTCGGCGGTACTTAATGCTACGGACTTCTACTTCCTGTTCTTCCAAGATATCATGGCATATCCAAGGTTGAAAAAGCATCCATATGTACTCTTCATATCAACAATGTTTCCAGCATAGTCAACATCGGTATATCCATGAAGTCAAACATTTTTGGAAGAATATCTCAAACAAAGTGTGGTCGTCCCATGCAAATATCTAAAAATTTGTTTGGTGGTGATCTAATATGCATGGAGAGGCTCGGTCATAAATTGACTCAATGTGTTCTCTGAATAGCATATGTCTGAACGAGTGTTCACTAAGAACATCATATTCTGAATCATCTGTCTATACACAAATTATTTTCCAAATCGGGTCCTATAGCATCTCCACATAACTTCTTAAAGTTCGTTTCCATTGGTGTGGGTAGGGACTTGCATTTTATATTCCAAATCTCTCCAACAGCTTCACAACATATTTTCCTTATGAAAGGAAAATCTCATCAGGCCTTTTCCACACCTCAAGTCCTAGAAAGTAGTGCATGAATTCAAGATGAGAATCCAAGGTCCTTCATCTTGAATTCAGAGGCTAGCTCCCTCTTACACTCGTTCAATAGGGTATCACTAATTTTCAAGAATAGATCATCAAAATACGAAACCAAAATTAATGACATACGTTGGATTACCTTGAAGTAGAGGTTTGGACCGACATTTCTTCTTGTGAATACCAACTTCACCAAATAACTATTGATGTGGGTTTACTATGCTTTTAGGGCTTGCTTTAAACCATACAATGCCTCCGTCAACCTACAAACATGTGTTTTTCGATCCTCTACTTCAAATCCCTATGGCTTCTCAATGTACACTTATTCTTGTAACATACCATGGAGGAACGTTGTCTTCACGTCCATTTGATGAAGGGTCCATCCCTAACTTGTGGCAAGAGAAACTATTGAATGAATGGTTGTATATCAAGCCACAGGTGAAAATATATCTTCATAATCTTCTCCTTCTTTTTTGGGAGAATCCCTTGGCCATGAACCGTGCCTTGTATTTCCCAATGCTACCATCAACTCCATGTTTGATCTTGAATATCCACTTCAAAGTCACCATATATTTATTTTGGTCTTTGAAAAACATCCCATACACTATTTTTCATAATTGAGCCATATTCTTCAGCCATATCATCCTACCAAACTTATTCTTTCACGACTTCTTCAAAGGTGGGAGGTTCAACTTGAATCATAGTTCCCATGGTTGTAACATATCCCTGTTACTTGTATGGTTTCTTTCTTTCTGGAAATGATATTAGGATGAGAACTCATCTCTCATCATCCTATAATGTGACACAGAGGCAATATGGCCTCTTTCTGGTAGAAGGATCACTTGGAGGAGGATCTAAGGGATCCTGAGCTCCATGGGATCATCAAAAATGTTTGTCTCAAATTCGACCATGGAAGGACCATATAAAATATCCATATCATCATTCCTATTCTAAGGAGAAGGACGTGGAGGAATGTCCCTTACGTTCCCAAGGGAATCATATTCATCGAAATTACATCCCTAATAATTTCAACCTTCCTTTGACCAGGAATATATATTCTAAATGCTTTATAATTTTCATAATATCCAACGAATGTACCTTTTCTTCCCATTGCTTCCAACTTGTTTCTTTTTTCCATTGGCACATGAAAATACATGAGGTAGCCAAAGTTACGAAGATGGCCAACATCAGGCTTGAAACCTATAAACACTTCTATATGGGTGTTGTTGTCCAATGATTGATGAGGCACCATGTTCTGAACATATTTGGAAACGTTCATTGCTTATCATAAAAGGAAATTCATCAGATTTTGATCATAGAGCATGGCATGAGAAAATTATACAATAGACATGTTCTTTCTTTCAACCACTCCATTTTTTTCAGGAGTATAGGGCACAATCGTCTCTTTATTTATAACTTCCTTCTTGCAAAAATCAATGAAATCCTTTGAAATGTACTCTTCACCATTATTATACGTAAATATCTTGATTTTCTTCCCTGTTTGATTTTCGATCAAAACTTTGAACTCCATGAACATTTCATAGGCTTCATCCTTGTGCTTCAAATAATATATCCATGTCTTTCTTGAGAATTCATCAATGAAGGTGATGTAGTAGTGATGGCGACCAATAGAATGTACAACCATCAACCCACATATATTGCAATGAATGAGTTGGAGGATGTCATTTGTCTTGCTCTCGCTAGAGGGGAACGGTCCCCTTGTCTTCTTTCCATGAGCACAACCTATACATAATCCATCATGTTGGGCTTGAACATGAGGAATACTAGAGACCATTTTCTTCAATTTCAAAAGAGCATCATAATGTAGATGGGCCAATATTCAGTGTCGTAGCTAGCTTAGTTGATTTGTATCATGGACCAATGCTAGAAGAGGTCTACCATTGAATCTATATTCTTTTGAATCTCGATCACAATGTAAATTCATCTCTCATAGATGATCTAATAGGCCAAGTAAGAACCTTGCCCTTGATGAAGGAAACCCTCATTCCTTTGTCTTCCAAAGCAAATATTGATACCAAATTCTTCTTCAATCTTGGCACATACATCATGTCATGGAGAAAAATAAATTCCCCATAATCCAAATTAAATTTGACATACCCGAAACCTTTAATGGGATGAGTGGAGTTGTCTACAAGAATAATTTTCAAATTTGACTCCATATCTACCAAATTAGAGAAAACTTCCTTATACCTAGAGAAGTTGTGAGTGGCCACACCGTTAACCAACCAAATATCTTATGAATCTGGAGGAGAGGAATTAGTAAGGGAATAAATAAGAATAAATTCATATTGATTGGAAACATTACTTCCACACATGGAGATTCTTGGCTTCTTTTAAGGATGAAGATCTTCTTCTTGATCACTTGGAGCATCTATTCTTCTTCTTTCATCTCTTGCATTTCGATCACTCCTTCGGTCATCTCTTCTTCTTTGATCATCAAACCTATTTTTGTTGATTCTAGTGTTATAGTGTGGAATATTATTCTTCTCAGGGAAATCTTGAGCATAATGGACTCTCTTATGAAAATTGAAGCATTCAATGTGCAATTATTCCTTAGATCTTACTAGTCTTCTATTTGAAGTTCGAGGAGGACACTTTCTTGAATTTGATGGACCTCCTTTTCCTTTCTTCTTCTTCTTGTCGAGAGTGATGAATCAAATGTGCTCTCCTTCTTCATGTTTTTGTATCCTTCCTCTAGAAGCCATCCTTGATTCTTCTTGAGAAATATTTCCAACAAGCTCATCAAATGACTAAAAAAAAAATTCTTACTGATACTAGTAATCAAGGTTTCCCAGATGGGAGGGAGACCACTAAGAGTTATAATCACCAATTTCCTATCAAGAACAGTTTCTCTAACTCTTTGCAATTGATATCAAAGATGAGATGTCCACATAATGTAGGATTACATGACTCTCCTTTGTTGATCTTCATGTCTTTGAGTTGATATTTCAAGAAGATTATTTCATTCAATTGTTGACTTCATACATGTCAGCTATCTTATCATACATGTCCTTAGAATTCCTAAAATTTACAACGTATGCAAGTAAATTTTCTTGTAAACCATCAACTATAATTTGTTTTTATTTTAACTCACCTTTCTTGTACTTGTTCTTTGTAGCAGTGGAAGCATTATCCAAAATCTTAGGTTTCCATTGAATGTATTCTAAAACATCAATGTTATCATCTATGGCCTTGAACCTGATCTTCCATGTAGAAAAGTTAGATGAGTCACTCAACTTCTCATGTTCCTTGAAGAAAGAGGAAGACATTTTGACTTGACTAGATAGACTCCTTCAACTTTTCAAAGATGATTGATTCAAAACTTGTCTCCTTTTGGGCTTGTCCTTCACCTTGGCTCTAAAACCATGCTAATTTCCAAATTTTCTATGTTTTATCAATTACTTTAGCTCAATTCAATACTTCCATTAGCAATATTTTCAATACCAAATAATCTTACCAACCATCAACGGTAATTGAAGATATAACAATAAATGCAATGACAAAAGAGATAATCAACACTTTTACAAGAGACACCAGATTTGGTCAAAGAACAGGGAAAAACCCACTATGGGGAAACCCTTTTGAAAATATTCTTCTATTAGATTATCATAAAATTTTCATTAGAGAGTACAATGATCCCAATACAAAATCATTGAGAAAAATTAACACAACAAAATTTAGAAATATGTTCACAACATCAACCTAAATCAAAGTCAACTTGTCCTGCCTTCGATCAACTGTGGTCAAATAGCAAATTTTTACCTTAGTGTCGAACCACATGGAGGAAGAGATATGCATGCAGTTGAGACCTTCCAATCACTCCCTTTAGCCTTCTATTTAGTGGTTGTGACTAAAAATTTCTTTTGGAAAACCTGCAGTTATGACCTAGAAACCCTAGAACATGTGCAAGCTTCAGACACTATATTTTTGGACCTGTGTGAACCTTTTTTGTCAACCCAGACTCAAAATTGTGTGAACCAATCAATGAAGAAGAGAAAAATAAGATTCTTAGTGGTGACCAAATGAGCTTGAGATCACTTGTATTTATAGGCTTCCAAGGGTGACCAATTTCCTATTAGGGCCAACCTACCCAAATGAGCACATGTCGGATTTTCCTCATAAGAAAACTTTCCCTTGTCCAAATTGGGTGCTTCAATAGTCAACATTTCTCTTCTTGAAAAGATGAATCTAGTCCCATGGTTGGAAGTTTTCACTAAGATTCCAAATTAATATAAGGTTGGGTTAATCCAATAAGTAACCCCGCAGCCTTAGATAATACAAGGGGGTGTGAGTGAGTGTTACAGTCACAGGATGCAAGATGATGAATATCAGGATCAAGAAAAAACTTGGGATATGTCAATGATTGGAAGCCTATTATATTTAACAACATCAAGATGAGATATATTGGAAACAATATTATTGGTTTTAAGATTTCAATTACCAAAGTAAACAAATGTGCAAGTTATTATTATAAATGTATACCACTACTTGGGGGTATGAATTAGCAGTGATGGGAATTATAATTTTTCCAATTTTTTTTTTCCAAATCACTAAATAATATTACACATCATAAAATCAGTAGATAAATGCAGCATAAAGTCAACACATAAGAGCCATGATAAACATCAACACAAACTTGCACAAGGAGACACAAGATATCTGGGGGAAACACTCAAGGGGAGAAAAAAATACAGTTATTTTTGTGTTGCTTCTTGTTATTTTATTATTATATAAATCAAATCCTTTACATATTTCAGTTGGCCACCACCAACTAGGAGCCACTACCCCTTTGATAGTATTGTTGGAAACCACCAGCTAGGAAGTTTCTACTCACACGACTTTGCAGGCCACCACCTGCTGGAAGCCACCATTCCCAATAAGCCTCGTCCATCCACCATTGGACTATTCAGCCACCACTAGATGGAAATGATACTCCCAATATACTATTTTGCTAGCCACCGCCAGCAACGAGTGTTATGCAACCAACTTACAAAATAAAAGAAGAGATAGATTAACTACTTCAAAATTAGCCTCTTCGAGGGGGAAACCTTCTTTACATTACACAAATGAACAATTCTTGGATGATTCAAATGAAAACACCTCCTTTCTATATATAGGAGTTTAAGCTATCACCATATAATCAGAGCTGACATAACAATAATAATGTAAGGGCACAATAATAACAATAGTAGGCATCTAAGGGGCACAACAATAACAATATGTGGACTACATGGGCACAACAATAACAATAAGGGGGATACCCTAATAATAATGAGGGAATACACAAGTATTATAGGGACTTAACATGCTCCTCTCCTTCAAAAAATTGTTGTCCTCGACGCTTGAGTAGTTCTGGATGCTTCTATATAAAATTATCATCCTCCAATATGGAATCTTCTGCAGGTAAGCTGTTCCACTTGATGAGATATTTTGAAATTGATCGATTTCATAGTTGTCGAGTTCTTGTTCCATGATTGCTTCAGGTTCCAATATTATTTTTCCTTCCTCATCCAATTCTTCCAATATTGTTTGAACTGGGATCTTGTCACCTATAACCTTATTCAGGCATGAAACATGGAAAACTGGGTGCACTCGGGAAGATGTAGGAAGCTCCAATTTGTATGGCATAGTGCCAATATTTTGCAACACCTTGTAAGGACCATAATAATTTTATGATAATTTATTATTCTTATTAGCTTGCTTGAGGAAATTTGTTTGTATGGTTTTAGTCGTAAAAATACCTAGTCATCTACATCAAAATCTCTTTTGTTGCAATGTTGATTTTCCTATTGTTTCATTCTATTCTGTGCCAAAGTAAGGTTATCCTTTAAGATTTGGATAAATTTTTGTTGATGCTCAATTTGATCTTCCACTACTTGAACCTTACAATTTTCTCTTAAATATGATGTGATGGACAGAGGATGATATCCATAAAGTGCCATAAATGGGGTAATTTTTGTTGGGTGTGTGTTATATTCTTTCCATGGCTACCCTATGTGTGGGGGGGTCACAGGGGGGGCAATATCCACTCGTGTATGTTGTGTTGGGTGCATCAGGGAGGATGATTGCCCCCCCTGTCATGGGGTATGTAGGGGGTGGTATCCCCCTACATGGGGTCCCCTAGGAAAAACAAAAGGGACCCTATATTAGGTGGGCAGACCTGCCTATGGTTTTGTGCATGGATTTCACACATGGTTTTGGGCATGATGGTTTTCTTTCCATGGTATTTTGTAGATCTGGTCAAGGGAACTATGGTTATGTTCTAATCCAAGGTTAGTGGATTGGGTTTTATGAATACTTCGGCATGTATATATATGTATTGTAAAATTGAAAGGAACATAATGAAAAATCAATCTGGTAGTCCCAGTTTTGGGATCTAGGGGAAAATATCTGTGTATATCTATTTTATGTTTTATGCTCTCACCATTTTTTATTTTCTATTTTTAGAATTCATATGCATGTAATTTCTATACAGGGTTATGAAACCTACATTTGGTATCATATTTGTTTCGGCTTCAAGGGGATGCTTTTCTACCAAGGGGTTTTCCTCAGACCTGTGGTAAACCCTATTCAGTGGGAGATTTATGGGATCAATTTTTATGGTGAAAGAAGATGGCGAGGAGTTGAAAGATAAAGATTGAGAAATATAATGGTTAAAGTTTTGATTTGTGGAAACTCAAGATGGAGGATTTTCTAGTGGATAAAGGTCAGTGGATCATAGTAGATCCGAGTACTATACCAACAACAATGTCAGCTAAAGATTGGGCGAAGTTGGATCGGAAGGCAAAGAGCACAATATGATTGTGTGTCTCAGATTCAATATTGTTGAATGTATCAAGGGAAACTTCAGCAAAGGATTTGTGGAACAAATTAGGGACTTTGTACCAATCTAAGTCTCTTATGAATAAATTGTTCCTACGGAGAAAGCTGTATAACCCCGGGATGAAAGATGGAGACTAGGTGACAGAGAATCTAAATGCATTTAATATTGTGGTAAGCTGGTTATTATTTATTGATATTAAAATTTTAGATGAAGATAAGTGCATCAGTTTATTGTTTTCTCTACCAGATTTGTGGGATAGTCTGGTTGTTGCAATAGGTAGCAATGTGTTTGCCTTGCAATTTGATGAAATAGTCTCATCCTTGCTGTCAGAGGAGATGAGACGGAACAATATGGAGGACCAAAAGGGAAATGTATTGTCTATACGAGGATGGTCCTAGGAAAACATGTAAAGGTGTGCTAGAAATGAGAAAAGGAAGGGCACTTCAAAAGGCACTATAAATCTAAAGCTCCTGAGAAAGGAAATGGATTTGTTGATGCTCCTTATGCATAGCCAAAAACCACCTCAGATGAAGGTGGGGATGTGTACTTCACTTCTTCTTCAAGTACACATGTATATCATGAGGCATGGTTGATTGAATTAGGTGCATCCTTTCACTTCACTCCCCATAGAGATTAGTTTTGTGAGTATGAGAAATATGATGGTGGTGATGTCTTCTTAGGGGATGATAGGAATGATAGAATCATCGGTCATGGAAAAATCAAGTTTAGGTTTCAAGGTGGAAGGATTAGAACAATTTTGGGTGTTCTTCATATTCCTACATTGGCCAGAAATCTGATTTATGTAAGCAAGTTGGATGATGCAGGTGTAAAAAAAATATTCGAGAAAGATACCTGCAATATGGTTTGGGGAGAACTATTATTGATGCGGGGAGTTCACATTCAAACTTTGTAAATGCTTCAAGGTAGCATTTTTATTGATGGGTGTAATGGTTATGTGGTTCCAGAAAGTGGAGTAGAAAATCTAGTGGTCTCTAAAGAAAAGACCATGCTATGGCATCAAAGGTTTGGACATACTGGAGAGAAGGACCTTCGAATACTTCATGGTAATGGTATGGTTGAATTTATGTCTAATTTCTCTCTGGATTTTGATTTCTTTGAAAAATGTGTATATGGGAAGCAGAATCAGATCATTTTCCTCTCTGGTGCTAACAGGGTGAAATGGATATTAGAGCTTATGAAAAGTGATGTGTTTGGACCTGTGTCGGTTCCATCACTGGGTAAGTCTGTGCACAATGTATCATTTATAGATGACTTCTAAAGGAATATATGGATATATTTCCTTAAGAAGAAATCTGAAGTCTTTGACAAGTTTAAGAATTTAAGGCTCTGGTGGAAAACCAGAAAGAGAAGAAGATATAGGTGTTGAGGATAGATAACGATGGAGAGTTTTGCAAGAAGGAATTTGAAGAGTTCTATAAGAAGTTTGATATAGCATGATAGAATACTAATCCATACACACCTCAGCAAAATGCAGTTGCAGAAAGAATGAACATGATGTTGATGGAAAAGGCAAGAAGCATGCTCAGTGATGTCAGGTTAGGACATGAATTCTGGGTAGAGGTGGTGGAGACTGCATGTTACCTAGTCAACATATCACCTTCATCAACGTTGGAGGCTAAGACTCCACAAGATGTATGGACTGGTAAGAGACCTTCTTTGTTACATTTGAGGGTTTTTATATGTGATGCATATTTACAATCATTAGAAGAAATTATGTGATGCACATGTATTTATAAATGACAAAGAAATTATCCAGGATTTGAAGACCCAATTGTCCTACAAACTCGACATGGAATATATTGGTGCTTCAAACTATATTTTAGGCATGGAAATTAAACAAGATTGGGCAAATACGAAGCTCTAGTTAAACCAGAGGAAGTATGTCAAGACAATACTGTAGAGGTTTAATATGAAGGATAGTAAACCAGTGAAGATTCCTATTCCTGTAGGTGTAAATTTATCTGGTAAACAGTGTCCCAAGACACAAGAAGAGGAAGAGTACATGTCCCATGTTCCATATGAAAGTGTAGTCGGCATCCTAATGTATGCAATGGTCTGTACTAGACCAGACATTACACATGTAGTGGGAGTATTGATCATGTTTATATCAAAACTAGGGAACGATAATTAGACATCAGTGAAGCGGGTTTTTAGGTATTTGTGTGGCACTAGTGATTATGTTTCATGCTACCAAGGAAGGTCAGGGTTGGACAGAGTTTTGGACATCCGCATCTTTGTTGATGCAGACTCGGTTGGAGATCTAGATCAGAGAAGATCTACAAGTGGGTATGTGTTTAACCTATTTGGAGGTGCAGTTAGTTGGATGAGTAAGAGACAATTTGTAGTGGCCCTTTCAACTATAGAGGCAGAATACATGGCAGCCACTCATGCAAGCAAGGAAGCAGTTTGGTTGCAGAGATTGTGTTTAAGTATGGCATTAGTACAAAGATCTATAAGGATAGACTGTGATAGCCAAAGTGAATTTTTCTTAGCAAAGAACCCTGCTTATCATTTAAAGACAAAGCACATTGATGTTTAGTATCACTTTGTGAGGGATATTATTGAGGAAAAAAAGGTGTCACTGGTAAAAGTGGACACTTTGAAGAATACTCAGATGCATTGACAAAGTCTGTGAGCACTGATAAGTTCTCTTGGTGTAGAGAAACAATGGGCATTGTAGGGGTGGATCAATCACTATGCTCTCTTGTGCCCCCCTATGGAAAGAAAACAACAAGTGGGAGAAAGTTAGGTGTCTGTTATATTCTTTCCATGACTACCCTATGCATAACAGGGATGGAAATTACCCCTGTACGTTGCGCGGGGCAAAATAGGGGGGTGGTTTCCCACTCTGCCAGGGGGTAAGCATCGAGGTGGTAGCCCCCCTACATGAGGTCTAGGGCAGCGCCCCTGGAAAAAAGAATTGGACACTATATTAGGTGGCCAGACCTACCTATGGCTTTGTGCATGGATTTCGCACATGGTTTTGGGCATGATGGCTTTTTGTCCATTGTATTTTGTAGATCTAGTCAAGGGAACTACAATTATGTTCTAATCCAAGGTTAATGGATTTGGGTTTATGGATTCTTTGGCATGTATATATATGTACTGTAACATTGAAAGGAACATAATTAAAATTCAATCTAGTAGTCCCAATTTTGGGATCTAGGGGGAAATCTCTGTATATCATTTTATGTTTTATTCTCTCGACATTGTTTATTTTCTATTTTTAGAATTTCTATGTAGGTAATTTTTTTACGGGGTTAAAACCTACAATTTTTGCTACAGCGTGGAAGGAAGTGTTATACCACCATTCATCCAGAGGTAACCACTTAACCCATTGTCTCTATTTATAAGATACAAAGCAACAAAGATATCCTTCCAAACAGTTTTTCAGTATCTTAGTTTGACCATCCGATTGAGGATGATAAGATGAACTATGAGCTAATTGACTACCCAGACAAGAAAATAATTTCGTCCAAAAATTTCTAGTGAAAATAGGATCTCTGTCGCTTACAATAATATTTTGGTTTCTATGTAGCTTTTGAATTCTTTCCATAAATGAAGTAGCAACTTTACTGGCTTTAAATGGATGAGATAATGCAAAAAAGTGTGCATACTTGGTAATTTTATCAACTACCACCATGAAGACATTATTTCCTTCAAACTTGGGTAAATCTATGATAACATCCATTGAAGCCTCCTCCCAACGTTGACTTGGAATGGATAAAGGTTGTAACAAACCTGGGGTCTAATTTTATCGACTTTATTTTGTTGACAAACCAAACATTCCACCACAAAGTTTTGAATATCAAATGTAAGGCTTAGTGCCCTCCTAAGGGAGAAGTGTGCAATTCTAGAAGAATTTTTTGTTTGAGTTTGGAATTCTTACAAAGGTATAAGCAATCTTTGTAACATAATGAATCATTATTCCAACTAAATGTATCAAATGTACTAGGATCTTGCTGCAAATTTTAAATGAGTTCCCATAATTCTTCGTCATTCTTCCATTCATCCCTTGCTTCGGTTATCCAATCTGATTGGATAATAGAAATGGCACAAAGAAATTCTTCCACATCCTCATCCTTTCTTGAGAGTGCATCTGCAGCAACATTTTTCTTCCCTTTTTTGTAGATGATTTCAAAGTTATAACCCAACATCTTTGTGACCCATTTTTGCTACTATTTTGAAGATAATATTTGTTTTAAAATGTATTTAAGAGTATCATGATCAGTTTTTTACCGTAAAGTTCCTTCTGATTAGGTAAGGTCACCACTTCTTAAGTGTGTGTAGTATTGCCAACACTTCCTTCTCATAAATAGATGTGTGTAAATACTTTCCCTTGATTGGATGACTTTCAAAAGCAATTGGTCTTCCTTCTTGCATTAAAATAGCACCCAATTCCATTCCTTGAGGCATCACATTCCACAAGAAAGATTTTTGTGAAGTTTGGCGTAGCTAAGACTGGTTCTTGGCACATTGCCTCTTTAAGATGCTCAAAGGCCTTAGTTGTTAGATGTGTTTTTATTCTCCCATAATTATTAACAAAATGTCGATAATACCCTATCAACCCAATAAATCCTCATAGATTCTTTATGGATGTGGGGATTTTCCATTCCTTAATATCTTTAATTGTGTTAGGGTCTACCTTAACACTCCCATGAGATATAATATGACCCACATATTCCACCTCCTGTACTCCAAAGAAACATTTGGAGGTTTTTGCATATAATTATTTCTCCTCTAGTAGCTTGAGCACCTTGTCAACATGTTGAACATGATCCTTCCAAGACTTTTTGTAGAATATTATATCATTAGAAAATACTAACACAAATTTTCTAAGGAATGGTTTGAAAATGGAATTCATCATACCTTGAAATGTAGAAGGTGCATTGGTAAGGCTAAAAGGCATGACCAAAAATTCATAATGACCCTCAGGAGTTCTAAATGTTGTTTTCAAAATGTCTTCAGTCTCCATTCTTATTTGATGATATCCTGAACGAAGATCCAACTCGGTGAAGTAAATTGCTTCATGTAATTCATCCAATAATTCATAAATGAAATGAATGGGAAATTTATCTTTAATAGTGAGCTTGTTGAGCTCCCTATAATCTGGACACATATGCCATGATCCATCCTTATTGTGAACCAATACTACTGGAGTAGAGAAATAACTTTGATTAGGTTGAATTATACCAGCCTTTAACATTTCTGCAACCATATGTTCAATTTCACTCTTTTGGAAATAGGGATATCTGTAAGGCCTGATGTTTGGAGGAATACTTCCTAGAATTACATGAATATCATGGTCATGATCACAAATAGGTGGGAGGCCTTTGGGAGTCTCGAATACGTTGGAATGATTGTCTAAGACTTTTTGGAGGTCTGGAGAAATAATCCATTACGCCTCATTATTATTTCCTTAGAAGATTTGTTATGCTATTAGAGTTGATTATATTTCTTGATTTCCCTGTGATACCTCTTAATTCAACTTCCTATCTTTCCCAAAAAAAAATCAAGAAAAGTTCTTGAAAATTAAAAGCTATTGTACCCAAAGATTCTAACGATTGGACTGCTAGTACAACATCAGTGCCACCCATTGGAATGGAAAGAATTGGACTATTCAATACATATTCTGCCATGGATAGCTTGAAATTATGACACTTTCCAGAGAAAGTTACATTTCCTCCTTTTGCAACCATCACTTGACACTCTGGTGCTGGATATAGGAAGCAATTTAATTCCTTGGCTATCTTACAATGAATAAGATTATGAGTACTACCCGAATCAATCAACACTATTAAATTTTTCTTCTTGATATTTCCTTCTATCTTGAGACTTTGAGGAATGGTAATTCCTACTAAAGCATTACAAGATATGGTCAGATTCATCTCTCCTTTCTCTGGGGTTGGTTCCTGGTGTATATACTCTTCTTTTGACGTTTCTTGTTCCTTTTCTTCCTCCTCTTCACAATCGATGTAAAATAATTTCTTCTCAACAAACTCATAACCTTTAGTGTATTTGTTATCCCAACTGTAAAAAAAAATCATTTTGCTCTTTTTTCTTCTAACTGCTGTGATGTCAACCTTGTAGGTCTTGGAAGGCTAGGAGAAACCACACTACCATCTTTATCGTTGTGAGTGGTAGGCTTCCTTGTTGTCATAATTTTTCATTTAATTTTTCTTTCCAACCTAATTTCCTTCTCCAATGAATCAGATTCTGAAAGGCGAACCTCATTTTCGATGTTATACTTTAGATTTTCTATAAAGACATCAATCCTATGCTCCTCTAGAATATCATTTACCCTTATATTCAATTTTTGTAAGTCCTCAATGTGCTCCACTATTGAACCCTTTTGTTTGATATTTATCAATTGGATAAATAAGGTGTTGCTCTTTGTATCCTCATAATGTGCTATTATTTCCTCTATAAAATTGACCAAGTCACAATTTTTTTATGAGAGAAAACCCATTGATACCATACAAACTGATTAGTTTCTAAATATAAAGTTGCAATGCGTACCTTTTGTGTGTTTTGCACATTATCCAAAATATTGATCTAGCTGTAGTATCCATGTTACAAGATACTTGCCATCAAACTTCCTCATATCGAGCTTTGGAATATGGTGGGTCTTCCATCCAATGTTAGAGTCTATGAAATCATGATTAATATTTATTTTGTTCTCATCATGAGTTTCCTCTACTGCCTTTTCACCATTAGGAAGCATTTATTGTAACAACTTTTCCAAACCTCCCTTCAAACATTCCATGTCTTTCTTCAAATCGTTAATGTTTCCTTTCATTTTTTCTTCTAATCCATCCATCTTAGCTTCTGTTATTTTTTGTGAGAGTGAAATTTGTTGCACTTGGTCTCATAATTTTGAGTCATAGTAGAGATTTTAGGTTGCTTACTAGGTGTTTCCGTTTTCTTTTTTTGGGGCATCAATTAATGATAATTATGCTTCATTATGCCCTTTGAATAACTTAAAACTAATTTTTAAAACAAAACTTATGAAAATTTTTAAAAAGGATACACACCTTTTTTTTGCTTTGTAGGAGATCTATATTGAATCTATTGTATCTCTGTAATTTCGGATCTCCAAGGTCTAAAATTTTGTCCTGTGGTATTCCTATGAGTCCTCTTTCTAATACCATAAGTTTGATCGAGATTGGATTCTCCAAAAAATAGTTAAGCCCAATCTCCCACAATAACTTGGTTATAGACTAGTTTAGTAGACAGAACTTGTACAAAGTGCCACATGTCACTATTTCGACCTTCATCCCTGAAAACAATGCCCAAAAAACTAAAGTTTGTCCTTGTTTTGTAACATTTTACAAAATTTGAATCCAATGCTTAGAGTGAAATTTATGACTATTTTCCCAAGGTCACCTATTTGATATGGAATTCTAGAGCCTACAAAAACCCTAAGTTCCTCGGCTCATAACTCATAAAATATAGCGAGACAAGTTGTGAAATTCTGACACGACGTTCATTAGGATTTCTTCCCAAACGCATTTTGATTTGCATTTCTAAATATTCGTAGAAAAAACGCTATAGCGAAAATTCCACGATGGCTTGTTTGTAGTAGCAAAACCCTAGAATCCAAACCTTTCATACCAAATTTTATGCAACTAGCTCACAAAATAAAACAAGCGATCGATCAACAACTTCAAAATTAGCCTCTCTGAGGGGGAAACCTCCTTTAAATTACAAAAATGCACAATTCTTGAATGATTCAAATGACAACACCTCCTTTCTATATATAGGAGTCTAAGGGGTCACCATATAATTAGATCCCACATAACAATAATAATGTAAGGGCACAATAATAACAATAGTAGTCTTCTATGGGGCACAACAATAACAATATGGGAACTACATGGGCACAACTATAACAATAAGGGGGCTACCATAACAATAATGAGGGAATGCACTAGTATTATAGGGACCTAAGAAGGACCCAGCACCCCTATCGTGTTCAAGCACTACTTAATGCAGGCCATCACCTCGTCAAATTATTGGAGCCATGCTTTATTTAATTTTCAAATTGGACTCCAAGGAGACCTACACAACTCAACAACAACACATTAGTCTTTTGCAAAATGATAAATATGTCTCTATAACATCCCTAGTGAAAAATCCATGTAATACAAGTAAATAAAGGCAAAATAATAACCACGGTTGATGGGACGCTTATTCCAAGTTGAATGTTGAGAGAAATCCTAGTGATGAGGGTCACATGTGATTTTTTATGGATAAATAAATTAGCAAAGGCAATGGCTAAGGCTTTGGAAAGGAGAAATGGCATTTTTGGCACATTTATTTATGAAAATATTGGAAATTAGGAGAAACTGGACATGAAAGGTCACATGTTGCATGTGAGGAGGAAATGGAAGGAAAATAATGGAAAATAAAGAAAATAGAGGCCTCATTCATAAAGAGGCTTCTCATGATCAGCTGGTAACCTTTGGTCAATTTAGTTTTGGAGATCTCTCATTATTCTCTCTCTCTCTCATACTCTTGGAGACTTTGAGGTTTCTTGGAGAGCTCTTGGTGGGTGTGGCATATTTGAATTCTTGGAGAAAGAAGGCAAAGGAAGAGTAGGAAAGTGCAAGAGGGCATCAAGGTCAGCAGCTACATCATATTTTCTTGCAGGTACTGAGTTGCATGTATATTTTCTTCACTAGTTTTGCAGGTCATGATCTATCATTGACATGGAGGATTGCCTGGATTGACATTGGATTGCCTAGCCTTCCCATTTCCTCGATAGCCATGGTGATTGTGGGTTTACTTTCATTATTTTTTTTTGTTATTTCTCATGTTTCCTTATCTTGGGTTGATTTATTAGTTCTTGGAATCCCTAGTTAGATAAACGCCTTGGAAGCCCTGGAACATCTTGGTTTGAGTTACCAGTCCTGAAAGCCTTGGTGGGAAAAACGCTCTAGAATCCCTTTGTGGGTTGAGTTACTAGTCCTAGAAGCCTTGGTTGGACAAACGCTCTGGAAGCCTAGTGATAGAAATGGGTTCATTTACTAGTCCTGGAAACCTTGGTTGGAACAAATGATCTGGAAGCCCTGGAAGGCTTGGATGGATACCAATCTAATGATGGTCTTGTGATGTCTGACTGTGAGGTGGAATCATTGTTTGATGGGTTGAGGTGGATGGCCTATGGAGTCCTACATGAGTTTTTATTGATGTGTTCTATGAGATCCCACTTTATTTCTTAGAATATGGCACAAAGTGAATGGATGGAGAGAGATTTCGCTCAAAAATTCTACGGTTGGGTGGAACATGGGAGTCCCATCCTGGGTTTAGATTTTGCATCATTAATGAAAGGTTATTTCTCCTTGTGTTTCTATGAGAATTTTGATGGATTATATGTGGTCTATATGGATGTACTTTCGTGAGTATTTATGTTGCTATTATGATGGTTATGTATATTTTTATGACAACAACCATGTATGGATTTCATCATGTTTTTACTTTTAATTGAATGATCAATGTATCTATGACCTAATGGATGGAATAACAGTTGATGTATTGAGGCATAAATGGTTCTTAATTATTCTTAGCTAATTATGAGAGCCTTATGCTCAAAACTATTACTTACACATATAGATTACATATTCGTGATATGTTTGACGAAATTCTTTTCATGGCTAGTAGGGGTACAGTCAAGGTCTCAAACAAGTATTTGTTTTAATACTGCCATTTCCATGTTATTTTAGTGTTATGAAGAGATGGTTCAACTCTGGGTAGTGACCTAGGCTCTAGGCCTAAAAAAGTGGCTCAAATTGCGAGGTCCCTTGCATAGCACTAACAAATTTAGTCTCTATCCACTAGGAGACAAGCCTGTGAGAGAGACTTTGGCTTTTTGGACATTGTCATGCATATAGCATGAGAGCGACTAAGGCTTAAGTTATCCAAAAGTTCAATGAGACCCAATCGCAAGTTGGTTAAAGCATTGGAATGGTTCCTAAGGGTCCTGTAGTTGATGTTGAATGTTTGCATGGTGTGTTTCCACTAATTCTACTTCTTTAACGTGGCTTAGGAGGTCAAATCATATCATAGTGGCCAATCATTGTATGTTTACCTTGGCTGGCCAGTTTCTATGGTAGATGAGGGAGGGGGGTGTTACAGAGTGGTATCAGAGCATGGTTCACCCTTCAAATTGGATGGGATATGTGTTGGTCATGCATGCATGTCAGTTTCATGTGTGTATCTCACCCTTGCATTCCATGTGCTCGTTGCATTTGCATGATGTTGTTCATGGTTGTAGTGATGTCGTCATATGAAATTTGAGGTTGTTATTGTGGAATTCATCGTTGTGAGTGTATGACCGGTTACCTGTCAATTTATTGTCACTTACATGTATCGTTGTAGTATGCTTGGTTAAATTCTTGCATGTTTTGTTACATTATTGTATGCATGGTTGCATGTATCATTCTTGTAGGCTTGATTTCAAGTATCAATCACTCCTGCTTGATCATATATGCTTATGCATATGTGTAGTTGGTTACATATTGCTTGTGGCATGTTCATGTTTTCATGTGGTCAAGAGTATAGTGATGTAGTGGTTGTTGTCATGCATGAGGTCGTGGTGTGTGTTGTTGTTAAGGTCATGCATTGATGACTGGACCCTATCTAGAATGAAAGTTGCATGGTCATATGCTTATGTATTAATTTTATATATACTATCATGGTTATGTTATACATGTATCACATTGATTTGTTGATCTCGTAGACTAGGTATCCTCCCTGAGCTATGATAAGGTATGTTTGTTTATTGTGATTTAGTTTAGACGACATGACATACCATGTAGGAAGAAATAGAAAATGGCTAGCAAGATGGTTCACTACAAAGACTCTTCCTATGAATCCAAACAACAGTATGGTGTTGGGAACACTTCTAATTTGGTAGTTACACTAAGAATATTAAAGGAAGAAATAAAGAGTTGTAAGGAAGATAATGATAGAATAATGCAGGCACAAGGGAAACAAGCAAAGGTAAATGCAGTGATACTTCAGAGTTTTTCATATTGGATGTGACAGGGACCATGTCATATCAACTATAAGAAAGAGTACAGAACTAATGAGGCATCTGGTAGTCGGTTGCATGGTGGTCACGGATCAGATAGAGATGACACAATTAGAGATGGTAGATTGTTGGACACTCTAGATAGGAGAGGGGATAGACGCATATATCATTCTAATTATGATTCAGATAGGCTTCATGATCATCACCATTATCATCCTTAGAGGAGGAGTGATAGGGGATATTTTCTGTATGAGTTTAATAAATAAAAGCCACCAAAATTTCACGAAAAGATGAAGAAAATGTAGGATGTAGAGGCATGGTTGCTCTGCATGAGGAAATTCTTCAGTTTGCATGACTCTTAAGAGAACATGAAAGCTAGAATGGCTACATTCAGTCACAAAGGTAAAGCAAAAATTTGGTGGGAAGATGTGAAGAATGTCAAATGTATTCATGAGGAGGATTTGACTTGGAGTGAGTTTGAGCGGCTATTCAAGAAGAAGTATTTGTCAGAGAGATACTTTGATGAAAGGGCGAAAGAATTTTATGAGATAAAGATGGGTTTCATGACAAATGATGAGTACACTAGCAGATACTTGGAGTTACTGAGGTATGTGCCTTATCTCACAGAGGAAAAGACCAATATTCAAATGTTCATTAGTGGGTTACTAGTTTTATTTAAAGACAAGATTGAGTCCAATGAGCCTAGGTCATTGGAGGAGGCCATTCAGAAGCTAATGCATTGCTATGAAAAATTGAAGTGTATAATTGAGACTAAGCCAGACTAGAGAGGTAATGAAGGAACAAAGGAAAATGGGATAGAAACCAAGCAAGGCCTCAAGATACAGGTAACAAGGAGAATGTTGCACCACCTAAGAAGTTCAATTCATTGGATATATGATGGGGATTCTGATAAGAAGAACAAAACAAGGACACATACTGGAAGCCTATAGAGTGTTGTATTTGTGGCAAGGATCATCATAGGAGAGATTGTCTGCAGAATTAGGTTGGTATACCTCAAATATACAGTTCGTAGGATGCATATACTTTTCGGGATGTTGGTCATAGTATTCCATGTATCTATGCAGCATTGGATAACAAACAAGCAGATCATCAAGCATCTATCATTGAGATGGATGATAAGCTTTGTGATAAAGTTATTTCTATTTTTATTGACCCTGGATCTAATTATAGCTATTTTAGTCTTGAATTGGTGGATAAGTTTGGTTTGAGTAAGGAATTGCATGAAGAGTATTTATTATTGTAGTTGGCTATAAGTACGAAGAAGTGAGGTACAATTGGGTAAGAGCTTGTGCATTTGATTTGAATGGTATGCCTATCGCAACACATTCGAATGTATTACCATTGGGATCATACAATATGTTGTTGGCATGGATTGGTTGTATCGTCATAGAACCAAGGTAGACTGTTATGAAAAATCCCTTGAGTGTGTTGATGAAAATGGAGAACCAAGAGTCTTACAGTGTAAGATTAAAGGTACATCAATTAGGATGGTGACAACTATGCAAGAAAAGTGTAGTTGCGGGAAAGGGTGTAAGCTATTTGCAGTGCATATTTCTAGTGATAAGCGTAAGGAAGTTGAAGATGCATATGTGTTCAGAAGGTACCTAGTTTTACGACAATTCGAGGATGTATTTCCTGAGGACATCATAGAGTTTCCACCTCAGAAGGAGGTATAATTTTCTATTGAGTTAGTGCCATGGGTAGCTCCATCATAAAAAGCACCTTACAGGATGAGAATACCTGAGTTGGTTGAGTTAAAGTTGCAATTGAAGGAAATGTTGGACAAGGGGTACATTAGGCCAAGTGTATCACATTAGGGTGCACTGGTATTCAATTGTAAAGAAAAACTATGGTATTCTCAGATTATGCATTGACTACAGGAAGTTGAACAAAGTAACCATCAAGAATAAGTATTCATTGTTGAGGATTGATGACTTGTTTGATCAATTGAGGGGAGAAACAATGTTCTCTAAGATCGAATTGAGATCTAGATATCATCAGGTATGCATCAAAGATGAGGACATTTACAAGACCACATTCAAGACCAAGTATCAGCATTATGAGTTTTTTGTTGTTCCATTTGGCTTAACTAATGCTCCAACTACATTTATGTTCTTGACGAATAGTTTGTTGCATATATGTTTGGATAAGTTTGTCATTATGTTCATTGATGATATATTGGTATATTCTAAAAATGAGGAAGAGCATGTCGAACATTTAGTCACAGTGTTGAGGTTGTTGAGAGAGCATCAGTTGTATGCTAAGCTCAGCAAGTGTCATTTCTTTCAGACTGAGGTACACTACTTGGGGCATGTTGGCTCCAAGGAAGGCTTTGTAGTAGATCGATAAAATATAAGAGCCATCATGGAGTGGGTAGCTCCTAAGAATATGGATGAGGTGATACCTTCATGGGTTTGGCAGGCTACTACAAGAGGTTCAATAAGAACTTCTCATAGATTTTTTATCCTATCACATCATTATAGAGGAAACGTAAGAAGTTCGAATGGATAGAAGAGTGCGAGGCTAGTTTTGAGAAGCTCAAGTAGGTGTTGACACATGCATCAATGCTAAATATTGTAGATCCACACAAAGAATTTTTAGTATGCACAGATGCTTGCAAGAGAGGACTTGGTGGATTCCTTATGCATGATGGATAGGTGGTATGCTATGAGTCACGGAAGTTGAATGAGCACGAGAAAAACTATACCATGCATGTTCTTGAATTGTTAGTGGTTATACATGCATTGAAGATATGGAGACACTATCTTCTGGGAAGGAGGTTCACGTTGATGAGTGATCATAGTGTTTTGCGATATCTATTTGACCAATAGAATCTGAATGGTAGATAGGCTCGGTGGTTGGCTACAATCAGTGAGTTTGATTTTGAGATCAATTATATCAATGGTAAAGTGAACAAAGTGGCAGATTCTCTTAGCAAACAGATACATGTAAATCACATAGCACCTATGAGCTCCTATGGGACAGATCTACAAGATAGGATCTTGTGAGTAGGTTAGCAGGATGTCAAATATATGGATATTGTGCATAGGTTACAACAGAGCACTGGTGCAAGTACAGGTAGTGGTATAGTAACAAGCACATGTATAGGTGATGGTACATGTACATGTACAGGTATAGGTGATGGTACAAGTACATGTAGTGGTACATGTATAGGTAGTGGTACAAGTGCAAGTGCACAGGATGTGGATTATTGCCTTATAGCAGATGGATTGGTTAGGTTGAGAGATAAGATATAAGTGTTGGACAACAATGAGCTCAATAAGATGATCTTGAGGGATTTTCATGCTAAACCTTATTCAGGTCACCCAGGTTATCAGAAGACACTAAGAGCAGTGAAGATATTTTACTATTGGTTGAATTTGAAGAGGGATGTAGCAGAGTTCATGGCTAGATGTTTTGATTGTTAGTGTGTGAAGGCAGAATGTAAGCATCCAGGTGGGCTTCTGTAACCGATTGTGACCCCTAAGTGGAAATGGGAATTCATTTCCATGGACTTCATTACAGGTTTGTCGAATATAGTGAGACAAAATGATTCCATCATGGTTACTGTGGACATGTTGACGAATGTTGCACATTTCATTCCAGTGAAGTCTACATTTTCAGCTAGTGATGTAGCATAGGTATTCATCCGAGATGTGGTAAAATTGCATGGTGTTCCTTAGAATATTGTGTGAAACAGGGATGCGAAGTTCACTTCCAAGTTTTGGAGTGAGTTATTTGTAGGTTTGGGCACACAATTGGCCTTCAGTAGGGCTTATCATCTATAGAGAGATGGACAGACAGAAAGGGTCAACAGGATATCGGAGGAAATTTTCAAGATGTATGTGATGCATCAGCCACGAAAGTGGGAAGAGTACTTTCCATCATTAGAGTTCGCATACAACAATGGGTATCAGGAATCTTTGAGAATGAGTCCTTTTGAGCCATTATATGGATGGAGTTGTAACAATCCCATTAGTTGGAGTGATTCGGTTAACAAGGTATTGATTGGACTAGATATTGTGGCAGACATGGAACATGAAATGTACGTTATAAAGAAAACTCTAAAGGAAGCATAGGACAGGTAGAAAAATTATGCAGATTGGAAGAGGTGGTTCAAGGAGTTCTAGGTTGGGGAATAGGCTTACTTTCACATCAAACCAAAGAAGATCTCCTTGTAGATTGGATCATGTGCCAAGTTGGCACTATGGCTTTGTGGACCCTTCAGTATCATTGAGAGGATTAGGCCAGTAACCTATCAAATTTCACTCCCTCTGATAGTGAAAGTCCATGATGTTTTCCATGTGTCATTTCTTAAGAAGTATGTTAAATATGTTGATCATGTGATTGACTGGTTTGTATTGCAGGTGAAACAAGATGGAGAATTCTAGCTGAAGCCTTAGTATATATTGCAGAAAAATGTGTTCATGCTCTGGAACCAATCAATTGAGCAAATTAATGTGTAATGGAATCACTTTAGGCCTAATTAAGCTACATGGGAGATGGCAGATCATATGTAGTCTATGTATCCTTCCTTGTTTTGTCGATTGAGGCAAAGTAGTTTTGGCTTGGTGTTTTGCTGTGATTTTGGTATATGTTTTGGTGATTTTGGTTTATGCACATACATACATACATACATACATACATACATACATACATACATACATACATACATACATACATACATACATACATACATACATACATACATACATACATACATACATACATACATACATACATACATACATATATATATATATATATATAATATATATATATATATATATATATATATATATATATATATATATATATATATGGATGTAAATACCTCCATGAATTATGCTATAAAGCTCCAATAAGCGGTGTGGGTGTCATGTCATTATGATGTTATGTTGTCATGTTGGTTGCTTCTCAGCATGTTGATAATTATAAATATTGCATCAAGCTAAGTCATCAAGCTCCATCGGTAGTATATTTTGCTTACAACATTTTTGTGGTTATAGGTGTGGTTTAACACTAAGGATGGTGTTCCCCCAAGGGGGAGGGTTCTATAACAACCCTGGTGAAAATTCCATGTAAAAAAAGTAAATAAAGGAAAAATAATAACCATAGTTGATGGGACACTTATTCCAAGCTAAATGTTGGGCAAAATCCTAGGGATGGGGACCACTTGTGATTGCTTATGGCAAAGGTTTTAGAAACAAAAAATGGCATTTTAGAACATTTATTTATGAAAATAAGAGAAATTAGGAAAAAATGGAGGTGAAAGGTCATAGGTTGCATGTGAGGAAGAAATTGAAGGAAAATAATGGAAAATGAAGAAATTGGAGGCCTCATTCATAAAAAGGATTCTGAAGGTTGGTTGGTAACCTCTGGTCAGTTCGGTTTTGGAGCTCTCTCATTATTCTCTCCCTCTCATACTCTTGGAGACTTAGAGTTTTCTTGGTGCACTCTTGGTGGGTGTGGCATACTTGGATTCTTGGAGAAAGAAGGCAAAGAAAGAGTAGGAAAGCACAAGAGGGCATCAGGATCGACAACTACATCATTTTTGCTTGCAGGTACCGAGTTGCATGTATGCTTTATTTAAAATTTTTGGCATGCATGGCATATGCATGTGGATTCTTAGTCATGATCTATCATTGGCATGAAGTATTTCCTAGATTGACAGTGGATTGCCTAGCCTTGCCATTTCTTGGATAGCCATGGTGATTATGGGTTTACTTTCATTGTTTTCTTTTGGTTGTTTCTCATGTTTCCTTAGCTTGGGCTGAGTTATTAGTTCCTGGAAGCCCGAGTTGGACAAATGCTTTGGAAGCCCTGTAACAACTTGGGTTGAGTTACTAGTCCTTGAAGCCTTGCTAAGGACAAATTCTCTGGAAGCCCTTGGCGGGTTAAGTTACTAGTCCTGGAAGCCTTGGTTGGACAAATTCTCTGGAAGCCTGATGATAGTTGTGGGTTCAATTACTAGTCCTAGAATCCTTGGATGGAACAAACGCTCTGGAAGCTCTGGAAGGCTTGGAGGGAGACTAATTTAATGATGGTTTTGTGATGTCTAACTGTGTGGTGGAATCACTATTTGATGGGTTGAGGTGTATGGCCTTTGGAATCCCTGGATAATTTTTTATTGATGTGTTCTATGAGATCACACATTCTTGCTTGGAATATGGCACGGGGGTAAATGGCTAAAGAGAGATTTGGCTCAACCATTCTATGGTCGAGTGTAATTTTGAAGTTCCATCCTAGGATTAGATTTTGCATCTTTAATGAAAGGCTATTTCTCCTTGTATTTCTATGAGAATTTTGATGGATTATATGTAGTCTATATGGTTGTGCTTTCATGAGTATTTATATTTCTACTATGTTGATTATGTATGTGTTTTATGACAACAACCATCTATGAATTTCATCGTGTTTTTACTTATAATTGAATGATCAATGTATCTATGACCAAATGGATGGAATGCAAGTTGTTGTATTGAGGCATCAATGGTTCTTAGCGATTCTCGGCTAAGTATGAGACCCCTATGCTCAAAACTGTTATTTACACCTGTAGATGACATATTGTTGATATGTTTGACGAAATGCATGTCATGTCTAGTAGGGGTCCATTCAAGGTCTTAAACAAGTATTTTTTTAATACTGCAATTTCCATGTAATTTTTCTTAAGAGATGATTCAATTCTAGGCAGTGATCTCGGCTATGGGCCTAAAAAACTAGCTCAAATCCTAAGGTCGCTAGTATATCACTTACAAAGTTAGTCTCTTGTCACTGGCAGACAAGCCTGTGAGAGCGACTTTTGGTTTTTGGACGTTGCAATGCCTATAGCATGAGAGAAACTAAGGCTTAAATTTCAATGGGACCCAAGGGAAATTTGCCTAAAGTATTGGATTGGTTTCTGAGGTTCCTGAAGCTGATGTTGAATTTCTCTATGGTGTTTTTTCTTCAGTTCAACATCCTTAACATGACTTAGGATGTTGAATCATATCATAGTGGCCTTACATCAAATGTTTACCCTGGCTGGCTAGTTTCTTGGATAAATGTGTGGGAGTGGTGTATCAGAGCATGGTTCACCCCTTGGAATAGATGGGATATGTACTGGTCAAGCATGCATGTGTGTCTCTCACACTTGAATTCCATGTGCTTCTTGCATTTGCATGATGTTGTTCATGGTTGTAGTGATCTTGTCATGTGAAATTTGAGGTTTCTATTGTGGAATGAATCGATGTGAGTGTATGAAAGGTTACATGTCAATATATGTCGCTTACATGTATCATTGTATTATGCTTTGTTACATTCTTGCCTGTTTGGTTACATTTGTGTATACTTGGTTGCATGTATCATTCTTTCATGTTTGATTTCATGTATCATTCACTCATGCTTGATGATATGTGCTTATGCATATGTGTATTTGGTTACGTATTGCTTATGCATGTTCATGTTTGCATGTGGTCAAGAGTAAAATGATGTAGTGGTTGATGTCATGCACGAGGTTGTGGTGTGTGCTTTTCTTAAGGTCATGGATTGATGACTGAAGCCTAGCTATAATGGTGGTTGCATGGTCATATGCTTATGTATTAAATTTCTATATACTATCATGATTATGTTATACATGTATCATGTTGATTTTTGATCTTGTAGACATGGTATCCTGCCTAAGATATGCTAAGGTACATTGGTTTATTGTGATTTTGTTTAGCTGACATGATATACCTTGTAGGAAGAAAAATAAAATGGCTAGCAAGATGGTTGACTATAAGACTCTCCGTATGAATCTGAAGAGTAGTATGGTGTTGGGAACTCTTCCGATTTGGCAGTTACACTCAGATGCTGAAAGGAAGAAATAAGGAGTTGCAAGGAAGATAATGATAGAATCATGCAGGCAAGGGAGAAACACGCAGAGGTAAATGCAGTCATACTTCAGAGTTTTTCATATTTGCAATGACAGGGACCACATCAGATTAGCTATGAGAAGGAGGATAGAATTAATGGGGCATATGGTAGTTGGTCGCATGTTGGCCACAGGTCAGATAGAAATGACACAATTAGAGACAGAAGATTGTTGGAAACTCTATATAGGAGAGGGGATAGACACAAGTATCATTCTAGTTTTGATTCAGATAGGCTTCATGATCGGCATCGCTATCATCCTTATAGGAGGAGTGATAGGGGATTTTTTTCGAATGAGTTTAATAAAGAAAATCCACCAACATTTGATGGAGAGATGAAGAAATACATTTGGCATGAGGAAATTCTTCAAATTGCATGACTATTCAGAGAACATGAAAGCTAGAGTGGCTACATTCAATCTCAAAGGTAAAGTAGACATTTGGTGGGAATATGTGAAGATGTGAATAATATCATATGTATTCATGAGGAGGATTTGACTTGGAGTGTTTTTGAGCGGCTATTCAACAATAATTATTTTTCAGAGAGACACTTTGATGACAGGGTGAATGAATTTTATGAGCTAAACATGGGTTCAATGACAGATGAGGAGTACACTAGCATATTCTTGGAGTTGTTGAGGTATGTGCCTTATCTCATAGAGGAAAAGGCTAAGATTCAAAGGTTCATTAGTGGGCTAGCAATTGTATTTAAAGACAAGATTGAGTTTGATGAGACTAGATCATTGGAGGAGGCCATTCAGAAGCTCAGGCATTGCTATGAACAATCGAAGCGCAACATTGAGACTAAGCCAAACTAGAGAGGTAATGTAAAGAACAAAGGAAAATGGGACAGAAAGTGAGAAATGCCTCAGGATACAGGTGAAAAGGAGATTGTTGCACCACATAAGAAGTTCAATGCATGAGATGGAGGACAGGGATTTTGATTAGGAGAACAGAACAAGGAGATAGGTTGGAAACCTATAAAGTGTTGGATTTGTGGCAAGGATCATAGGAAGAGATTTTGTCCACAAAATTAGAGAGGTAGACCTCAAATATATAGTGTCTAGGAGGCATATACTGTTGGGGATGTTGGTCAGAGTATTCCACGTATCTATGGAACATTGGATAACAAAGATCCAACAAGTGGGTTTTCTCTTATGACCCCTAGCACCCATAGTGACAAAAACATATAAAGAGATTGCAAACAAACATTGTCTATCACATCAGGCTTTTCCATATTGGGATTTATGAAGTAAATAACTTGTTAATCCTCTGGTATCTGATTTCACAGTTGACAATATTTTCAATTGCTGAAAATTTTGTGAGTATCTGATGGAAATATTTCCTTTCATTTGGACTAAAATGAGGTTGGTTTATAGATGTTTTCTTTGAATGTAGGCTTTTGTGAGTAGAATTACTTAGGAAAAAGTGTTCAAGGTCAATTACATGAAAGTATTATTTGTCAAGGTGTTTTTTGAAACCACCTAATATGGTTCATCATCAGGGCGATAAGATGGATAAAATTTGATCAAGCGAGGGTATATAAAGAGAAAAGTATAAAGAAAATAATTTTTAGAATTTTCTTTTAAATAATCAAATAACCGTTAAGAAATAATAATAATAAATTAATATAAATACGTATTATAATTATAATATAAAAATGAACTAGGGGACCTCAAATTTGAGGTTCTTACCTAATAACAACATTCAACTATGGAATTGTGATCAAATGTCACTCGTTACACTAGACTAGAAGTTAAGTTATGGAAATTGTATCATCCAGTTTTAATAGGTCTTATAAAGAAGCACGACAATCTATATGAACATATGACGTTAGCACAAGTGGATTGAGAGGATTACGTTGATATTTGAAGGTGCTGGATCTATCCTCATAACTTTATTAGGAGTATAATATAAGTTGATAATGATCTAGAGGTGTCATTTATCTAAACAAAAAGGAGTGGATTGGTGTCTTTATTAGGTCAGTGTCTACAATTCTTGAACCTGAGGGGAATGGTGTCTATAGTAGTTTGGTTCTTATAAACTTGTGAAGTTGAGGGTATTGGTGTCTCCTATAAGTTGGTTCCTACAAATTTTTGTAATATTACGTTTGTTCCGAAAAATAACTATTATATAAAGAATTTTTGTGGTTTTTCACCTAAAAGGGTTTCCACACATATCTTATGTTATATGAATTTCTTATAAAACTATTTTTTATGGTTCTTGAATGTTCAAATAAGAATTGTCTTATACTAATTTATCCCCCCTTCTCAATATAATTGTAAATTTAACAATAGCTTAAGGTGATCAAAGCATGTGAAAGGGTTCTATCCTAATCATAATAAAATTCTCCCTATTTCTTCCAACTTACAATAGTCATCATTTGTCCTTAGTACCCATATCATTCTTCTAACATGTGTCATACACATGTAGTTACCATAGGATGTTACTATCAAAATTTCAATCATACTTTTAAATTTGTTTCTTATAAAAACCAAATTTTCAATTATAAAATTATCTCATAATGTTTGGCTCTCATAATTGTAGTTTCTAGTACCCATTATGGTTTTACACTAATTTACATATACAAAAAAATTCTACTTATAATTATTGCTCGATGTAACTTCCATTCATTTATTTTTGGCTACAATGTGGCCTTTAGACCAAAAACTCTTAGCAAGGTTTATTATAATCAATTATAGCACATGTGCCTTCCACCATGATCTCAATGACTCTCGAAATACATAGGAAATCTTTGAACTTTGAAGGAAAATTAGTGGACCATTGGCATAATGGACACTAAGACAAGGACCTTATGGATAAATGTTAGAGTACCATCATTAAAGATATTGTGTTCTTATTTATAATATGAAATTCCTTTAGTTATTTATTATATAAAGCATGCCATAAAATGTTGTTTGCATGTTGAATAAGTGAGGTAGTTTCATAATAGCATAGTCCCTGCTTAGTTTGGTAATTATTAGTACGTTTGTGTGATTAATCCAATGTGGGGCCCGTGTTTTGTCCTTAATCTACTGGTTGTGAATCCCTCTACACCTTATTGATTTTTTCTCCCATGTATTTCAAAATTTGTTCATGGATTACATAATGATTTAGAGTGAATAATATTAGACACTTGAACAATGTCCTGATTACATGTTTATTTGTTTGATAAATGTTGAAAAGACATATTTACTAGCATGTGATATTTTGATATACATGGGATTAATCCTTATTTACTTTTTTAATATACATTAAATCTCTATTAATTTTAATACCTGATCCGGGAGGTTGACTGAGTTCATATGATTTTCATGGAAAAACAGGAAAATATATATGTCAATGAACTGAAAATTGGATTTTGCGCCTTTTAATTAACATGAGTATTATGAATAAGAGTAGTAGACCATGTCTAATGAAAAAAGGAGACAAAAAAGGCTTACGACAAGTAATAGGGATACCACTATCGTAGTGTGAGAGTGTTATGCAATGTACTTCATGAGTCCGTGACACAGGCGAAAAAGGCGTGAGACGAGAATTAAATATGTTAATTACTAGGAACTTTTCCATCATGCCATGAGATGTTGCTATCGACATGATTTTTAATTTTTTGTGTTCCATCTAATGGAAGGCAAGTAATTTATGTCATGAAGGAGGGGAGAAATACTATTAGGTGACAATTCCATTTTTCAATATTTCAAAGGGATTAAGACCATGGATTTATGCATGTGATAGAAAATAATAGACAAAGAATTTTTAAGATAGGTAAAGGAGAGAGATGAAATCTAACATAGGAAATGGATTGATCCTATACAAAATGGCAGGGTTGTTCTCTTGTAATAACAACCCATTATATTCATCAAAATTGAACCTTCAGACTGTGTTGGATAGTTATACAATCGTTAATATGTGTAGAAGTTCCCATCTGATAGAAGTTGTATCCATTACATCCAATGAATGGTATCGTGTTTAAATAATGTGTATGTTACAACTTGATATCAAATAATGCCATGCCATGTCAACAATTGTGGTGGTACTAGGTGACCAATCGGATCACTCAACATAGTTAATTGCTTCCCTATTTTTTACTTGATATACATTATCCATCGTCATGTCATTTCACTCAAATTAGCAACTTTAGCAAATGTCACTATCGTAGGGGTTAGATGTCAATATCTTATCCATATTGTCCATCCACAATATATAACTAAATCATCTTTCATCGTGCCTCATCATTCCAAATGAAACTCACATCCATAGTCAAAGGGATGGTGTTATTGTAACATTAGTTTTAATGCCTACAATTATAGCACTAATCCATGTACTTTAAGCATTAACATGGATAATTAAAGGTAATCAAATTTGGTGTCATTAATGTGTATATTGGGGGTCATTACATTTTTAAATGAAATTAACCACCACATCTATTCAATGAATATTTAGATGTCATCCATCCATCTATACCTTAGTGGAAAGTATTATCGAGATCATAAGCATATGTACTAGAGTAGTTGATCTGGATTTAAATAAGAATGCAAGAAATTACAGTGATTACCATAAACACAAAGATGTAGTGGAAATAACACTTCATTTCATTAATGCAAAATACTGTAATATGCTTACAAACAGCAATGGGAATAAACCATCTAGGGCAATGGTAGCTTATCTCTGAGAAGAGATGTGGTGGCTACATGCCTCTAAACTGTGTTATAATGAGGCTCAAAGGCCTATTTATTGTTGAGAAACAATGGAAAACCCTTAACATCCCAAAACCTAACCCTAGAAGATGAAACGCCAAATTGTGGTCCCCGTTTTAGGTAAGTTGGTACATCAACTTCCCAAGGTCGTAACTTTGGAACCCGATCTTTGTTTGATGCAAGAAATAGCTTGTTAGAAAGATCTATCCCAAAGTTCATTTAGGGCCTCAAAATGGCTTAGGAAGTTCAAGACCCAAAAAAACTGCTAAAAATAGTAAATTGTGCTATAATTAAGGAAACTGAAAAATTCAAGAGACAATTGTGGGGGTCCAAGTGGGACAAGTGGGTGGACACCATCATCCACCTAGATCATTCCTCCCCCCTTATGAAGCAATGGTCCCCATTGCGTTGAGTTCCTCCATGAGATGAGGAAACTTATGTTGAGCTTGGTCCCTCATGAGCTGTTCTACAACCTCTGATGTGTCCAATAATGGTGGGAAGCTTCGTCAAGGGTGATACACATTGAACACTTGGTGCAGGTGAAGGAATTGAAGAATGTTGTGCTCCCAAGCATTATTTCCCACAAACTTGTTAATGGTGTAAGGACCATGTCAGCATGGTCGGAGCTTCTGATGGGCTCTCGTAAGGAATTATTTCTACATATGCAACCAGACTTTGTTGCCCACTTGAAGCTTTTTTGGTACCCCTGTGGGTGAGGAGAAGTTGTTCCTGTGTTCTTTCATAACTGTATCCCTCTATTGTTGCTGCTATGTGGAGGAACCCTTCGCGGGGGTCATGGATGTGGTGACCATCTTCCCCTTACTTTGGGAGCGAACTAGACAGAAAATCAATTTCCTAGTATGGGAGATGAGCTTGCCGCCTTTCTTGGTAGTGATCAAAGCAGTGGCGGTAGGTGGGGATACCTCTGGTATCTTGTATAATGAATTACACAAAGAAATAATGGTAGCACGATGCCTTGACTCATACATAGCATGTCGCCTCCATAAGTATGGCTGGCCTAATAGTACATCACAAACATCTAGAGGTGTAACATCACAAAATACCTCATATTTGAAGGGTTTGATGCTATAGGGAAGGCAACACTGCTGGCAAACTCGGAGGTATCATCCTTCATGAAGCCACCCGATACTATACGGCTGCAGGTGTGGTGTAGTTGGTAGGACCAACTGCTTCACGACCTCTGCTAAAATAAGGTTCTTTGGCTTCGATTGTCAACAATGAATTGCAGCGGAAAACCCTTCACCCACATCTATGAGTGGAAAAGACGCCCCCATCCTCTGGATCTTTGGGCTCATTCTTCTAGATCTTGGTGGTGGCAATAGTGACGTTGGGCTCCGCATCAATGATCTGCTTCCCTTTGCCATTCCCTTTGTGAGTTTCTGACTCAGGGTTTGAACATGCATCTGATTATGAAGCCTTCAACTCGGCCACTAGCGACTACTTGGCCTGACACTCGTGTTGTGAGTGGGGCTCTTGTGGAACTCACACCACTTTCCTGTGTCCTTATTTGACTTCGTGGTGTTGTTTTTTTCTTGCAGCATCGACGGGTTGTTTTGGGTGACCCTACCTTGGATTTGTCCTTTGGTCTTCGGATTTGCAGATCCAAAATCTCGCTTCTTTTGTTTAAACTTCTACTCGATTTTGACACCATATCGGTATGCCATGCCGAGTGAGGAGATGTTCAGGAACTCCATCTCTTCCTAGATGTATCTAAGTAGGAAGTTAGGGTATTTGAGTACCAAATGTGACTCAAAGTCCTTAATACCCAATTGTGTGCAAAGGGCATGAAAATTTTTTGTTAACTCCGGCACATCTTGGTCCCTTCCCTGCCGCAGCATGGTCCACTTTATGTATTTGTCCTCATAGCCTGTGACAGTGTAATATTGCTCCTTGATGGCATCCTCGAACGAAATCCAAGTGGGGGCGGCTGAAAATAGTGAGCTCGTACTTTAATCCTTCTACTCACTGTAGGTTTCCCACCAGTTCTTGATGTGGGGTGTTACTTTGAGAAGAGAAAAAGCAATCTTTTCCCAACTCAAAAATTCGTGAACATAAAAATACCCATCTAGCAGATTCAACCATTTATCTATGACATCTACATCTATTTGAGCCTCGAATATGGGTATTTCAAAATTAACTTGTACCTTAAACGATGTGGCAATTCCAAAGTAGTTGTTGGGAGCCGATGTGTCACCTTTGGGTAGCCGCTGAAGGATTTGCGCAAAGTTGTCCATCATCACTTTCTTTTGTCACTTGAGGGCTTCTTCGATCAAGATTTTGATGGGATCTCCTGCCCCATCATCTTTCTTTTCATCCACCATGGGAGGTCGTCAGGATTTGCAAGGCTATTCTTGCAAAGGTTTGACCAGTTCAAGCCCTAACTCCTTATATCCTGACCTCGTTGGGGGCATGAAAAGAAAAATAGACAAGAAGTAGACTGCTCTGATACCACTGATCCAGATTTAAATAGGAATGAAAAAAATTACAAAGATAACCATAAACACAGAGATGCAGTAGAAATAATACTTAATTTCATTAATGTAAAACACTGAAATACGCTTACAAATAGTAATGGAAATAAACCAACTAGGGCGATGGTAGCTTATATCTGAGAAGAGATGTGGCGGCTACATGCCTCTAAACTGTGTTACAATGAGGCTTGAAGGCCTATTTATTGTTGAGAAACAATGAAAAACCCTTAACATCCCAAAACCTAACGCTAGAAGATGAAACACCAAATTGTGGGCCCAGTTTTGGGTAAGTTGGTACATCAACTTCTTGGGGTCGTAACTTTGGCACCCGATCTTCATTTGACACGTACAATAGCTCATTAGAAAGATATATCTGAGCACTACAACTTTGGGAAGAGCAACATTGGTCCATGTGTTATACGGGAATAGTGTCCACACAGATGCTGCTATTCCCACTAAGGTGGGTGGCTATCTTAGAAACAAACAATCAAAGTATACTATGGATTCCTTTTATGAAAATAGATGAGAGGAGAACCAAGAGGGCCAACCTAAGTCTTGCACTCGATTCCCTCTCCTTCTTGATAGAGTTTTTCCGCTTCCTCTTTGTATGCTCATCTTCAAAAGGACCTATAGAATCACAACAACATACTACTATGCAAGAAACTAGGATCTAAGTTCATAAATAATGCAGGATCAGATGTGCATTAACCATATAAAAGCATATATAAACAAATACACAAGAATATGGAAGGAAACAAGAATAGCTTTATTCAGATAAAAAGTAGCAAGAGGATTACAACCATGAGCAGCTCTGACCCAGCATCATCCTCCAGCTAAGAAGCCCTTCTTCACCTCAAGCAAAGAAAAATCACCCAACGCTGTGAATGTACACTAGAATACCAACAGCACTTCTCTATAAGTTACAAAATTCTAGCCTCTGGATCTCTGTGATGAGGGATCCATATATAGATGATTACAGAGAGGTGATTCATCTTTTGGGATCCTGATTAGTGTCATCTCTCTGATAGTTCCTGCTTCCACTTGGAGAATGAAGATCTCTTACTCATCCCCGGTTGAAAATGCAGTGGCAAGTGTCAGAGGGGAAGCTTTTGGAAGATTCCATGATCTTCCACCTCGCATTTTTGTCCCTGCCATTTTTCCATTCCCAACCATCGCACCCTACAGAGGAGCAAAACATACGGATGCTGCTATTCCCACTAAGATGGGTGGCTATCTTAGAAACAAACAATCAAAGTCTACTATTGATTCCTTTTATGAAAATAGATGAGAGGAGAACCAATAGGGCCAACCTGAGTCTTGTGCTCGATTCCCTCTCCTTCTTGATAGAGTTTTTCCGCTTGCTCTTTGTCTGCTCAGCTTCAAAAGGACCTATAGAATCACAACAACATACTACTATGCAAGAAACTACGATATAAGTTCATAAATAATGCAGGATAAGATGTGCATTAACCATATACAAGCAGATATAAACAAATACACAAGAATATGGAAGGAAACAAGAATAGCTTTATTCAGATAAAAAGTAGCAAGAGGATTAGAACCATGAGCGGCTCTGACCCAGCATCATCCTCAAGCTAAGAAGCCCTTCTTCACCTCAAGCAAAGCAAAATCACCCAACACTGTGAATGTACACCAGAATACCAACAACACTTCTCTATAAGTTACAAAATTCCAGCCTCTAGATCTCTGTGATGAGGGATCCATATATAGATGATTACAAAGAGGTGATTCATCTTTTGGGATCTTGATTAGTGTCATCTCTCTGATAGTTCATGCTTCCACTTGGAGAATGAAGAGCTCTTACTCATCCCTGGTCGAAAATGGAGTGGCAAGTGTCAAAGGGGAAGCTTCTAGAAGATTCCATGATCTTCCACCTCGCATTTTTGTCCCTACCATTTGTCCATTCCCGAACATTGCACTCTACAGAGGAGCAAAACATACGGATGCTGCTATTCCCACTAAGATGGGTGGCTATCTTAGAAACAAACAATCAAATTCTACTATTGATTCCTTTTATGAAAATAGATGAGAGGAGAACCAAGAGGGCCACCTGAGTCTTGCGCTCAATTCCCTCTCCTTCTTGATAGAGTTTTTCCCTTTCTCTTTGTCTGCTCAGCTTCAAAATGACCTGTAGAATCCAACAACATCACTACTATGCAATAAACTAGGATCAAGTTCATATAATGCAGGATAGATGTGCATTAACCATATACAAGCAGATATAAACAATATTAACAAGAATATGGAGGAAAAGAATAGATTTATTCAGATAAAAAAGTAGAAAGAGGATTACAACCATGAGCAGCTCTAACCCAGCATCATCCTTAGCTAAGAAGGCCTTCTTCACCTCCAAGCAAAGCAAAATCACCCAACATGTGAATGTACACCAGAATACCCACAACACTTCTCTATAAGTTACAAAATTCCAGCCTCTGGATCTCTGTGATGAGGGATCCATATATAGATGATTACAGAGAGGTGAGTCATCTTTTGACATCTTGATTAGTGTCATCTCTCTGATAGTTCCTGCTTCCACTTGGATAATGAAGATCTCTTACTCATCCCTGGTGGAAAATGGAGTGGCAAGTGTCAGAGGGGAAGCTTCTGGAAGATTCCATGATCTTCCACCTCGCATTTTTGTACCTGCCATTTGTCAATTCCCGACCATCGCACCCTACAGAGGAGAAAAACATACGGATGCTGCTATTCCCACTAAGTTGGGTGGCTATCTTAGAAACAAACAATCAAAGTCTACTATTGATTCATTTTATGAAAATAGATGAGAGGAGAACCAAGAGGGCCAACCCGAGTCTTGCGCTCGATTCCCTCTCCTTCTTGATAGAGTTTTGTTGCTTGCTCTTTGTTTGCTCAGCTTCAAAAGGACCTGTGGAATCACAGCAACATACTACTATGCAAGAAACTAGGATCTAAGTTCATAAATAATGCAGGATCAGATGTGTATTAACCATATACATGCATATATAAACAAGTACACAAGAATATGGAAGGAAACAAGAATAGCTTTATTCAGATGAAACAAGAGGATTACAACCATGAGCAGCTCTGACCCAGCATAATCCTCCAGCTAAGAAGCCCTTCTTCACCTCAAGCAAAGCAAAATCACCCAACACTGTGAATGTACACTAGAATACCAACAACACTTCTCTATAAGTTACAAAATTTCAACCTCTAGATCTCTGTGATGAGGGATCCATATATAGATGATTACAGAGAGGTGAGTCATCTTTTGGGATCTTGATTAGTGTCATCTCTCTAATAGTTCCTACTTCCACTTGGAGAATGAAGATCTCTTACTCATCCCTGGTCGAAAATGGAGTGGCAAGTGGTCCAGAGGGGAAGCTTCCTTGGAAGATTCCATGATTCTCCAACCTCGCATTTGTGGGTCCCTGCCATTTGTTCAATTCCTGACCATTCGTACCCTACAGAGGAAGCAAAACATAACGGATTTTCATATTCCCACTAAGATGGGTGGCTATCTTAGAAACAAACAATCAAATGTCCTACCTATGATTCTTTCTTATGAAAATAGATGAGAGGAGAACCAAGAGGGCCAACCTGAGTCTTGCGCTCGATTCCCTCTCCTTCTTGATAGAGTTTTTCTGCTTTCTCTTTATCTGCTCAACTTCAAAAGGACCTATAGAATCACAACAACATACTACTATGCAAGAAACTAGGATCTAAGTTCATAAATAATGCAGGATCATATGTGCATTAACCATATACAAGCAGATATAAACAAATACACAAGAATATGGAAGGAAACAAGGATAGCTTTATTCAGATAAAAAGTAGCAAGAGGATTACAACCATGAGCAGCTTGGACCCATCATCATCCTCCAGCTAAGAAGCCCTCCTTCACCTCAAGCAAAGCAAAATCACCCAACACTGTGAATGTACACCAGAATACCAACAACACTTATCTATAAGTTACAAAATTCCAGCCTCTGGATCTCTGTGGTGAGGGATCCATATATAGATGATTACAAAGAGGTGAGTCATCTTTTGGGATCTTGATTAGTGTCATCTCTCTAATAGTTCCTGCTTCCACTTGGAGAATGAAGATCTCTTACTCATCCCTGGTCGAAAATGGAGTGGCAAGTGTCAGAGGGGAAGCTTCTGGAAGATTCCATGATCTTCCACCTCGCATTTTTATCCCTACCATTTGTACATTCCCGACCATCGCACCCTACAGAGGAGCAAAACAGTATGCATCGCACCCTGTACATTGGGAAGGTGATATGCATCGCACCCTCTGCATGGAGCTTTCAGTATGGTCCAGTTTTGACCATTTATGAGCAGTTTCAGTGGAGAACTTCTGGGAGATGATGTAATCAGTTGACCTTGTTCCTTTAGGCAGTGAAGCAACCCTTTTAGGGACTTAAGAGCCTTCAGTTTATGGACATTTGTGATTGGGGTTGAAGTGCCCAAAAAATTCTATAACAGTTTCCCCCTAATGCATGAGGTCGTTAATCGTTTTTGATGTCGGGTGAAATTCTTTACTATGAGGATCTGAATTTTTTCTAGCTGGGAGGTGACCTATAATAAGATACAATACAACACATTATTTGACAGCATTTTTTCATGATCTAGCTAAGGTAGGCATTCCCATGCTCAGCTTTATAAACTCATTTTCATGTACATAGGATAGACGATCATATGTGTGACAGACTAATGATATGGACACATCATCCTTTGATTTGGATGATCATCTATTTGGCAATGATGTACACTGGATTTTTTTATATTCCTGAATATATCACAACCCAGATGGATGAAACTAGATCCAGGGTCTTCAAACTCGGCCAATCTTCACTTGGAGTACAATTTGATCCATGTGAAAAATGTTTTGGAGTCGAACATGGAAATACATCGCCTGATTACCAGCCAATGATGTAAGTTGCTAACAGGCGCGAGAGGAATCACCAATAATGAAAATGACCCGCAAGGTACTATAGTACAATTTATGTGGTGTGAAAAGGGACTTGGTGTCGAACACCACGCAAAATCTCTCGGTCGAAGGCCATTAATGTAAACCTGTCGCCGAAAGTGAGAAACTTTCCATTGAGGCATGCAAGCTTCAAAGTACTGAAAGGGTTGTTCCTAAGTCAACTTCTTGGATAATGAGCTGATTTCGACAAGAAGCGACCCGTCGCAGGAGGGCCTTAATGGATCCCACATCAATGACACGGAACGAAGCAAATGATTTTGGAGGTGAAAACAAACTGACGATATGGGGTTCAGGGTGGCGGTCATGAAGGAATGAAGCATGAATGTATTACAGTGGGTGAGACTCAGGTGAATTGTCTGAATGACTTCTCTTGAACATATCAGCGAAATTGACGATGGATTGGTAGCGTTAACCCCAAATATGGATGGCGTGACAGACCAATGGTGAATACCAGTGAACGGAACAACCCAACCCGACATGGATGCGGAAGGAAAGTGTCATGTTCAAGAGCGACTTGCTACCAATAAAGTTTCTTCTTGTTTTCTTCCCAATTTTCCCCAGTCATTGCTGACCAGTACCTCTTAATTTTTGTCAAGCTTGAGGAGGATAACATATGCTTGTTCTATAATCCGCCCTTCGAGCGAACCTGTCGCTATGTTTTAGCAAGCCTAGCGATAGTGAAACTCATTTTCGTCCATTTGGACGAGTTTGTCGCTATTCGGTTTTAACGAGTTTAAAGACAAAGATAACTCGGTCCCTTTCAATTTTAGAGAGTCTGAAAGAAACAGAAAGGAGACTCTAACGATTCTTTTTCGTCATGCAATCCCTTGAGTCCGAAAAAGCGTAAAATAATACAAAAGGGATGAATTTTCGATAGTTTTAACGAGCCGAACAAGACAAGCGCTCGATCTTTTTGTGTAATAATCCCTCAGGTCCAAAAAGATTAAAATCTAGAGGAAGGATAGCACTTCCTATGACTTTAACGAGCTGAAGAGGCCAATTGCTTGGCAATCTTTTCATATTTTACGAGTCAGGTGAAAAGAGCTTAAAGAAGACTCATTTTCGAGGAACGAGTGATGGTTTTGGGTAGCAGCTGATTCCATGTAAGATTCGGAATTTTCCAATCACGTCAGTGTCACAAGGATGGCTAACAGAATCACTCTTCGCAGATGTTCCTCGAAGGGGTAAAAAATCATATGGGGGTGAATGATCTGCTAAAAACAGAGTGGAGGTGACGGCGAGAACACAACCAAGGTTCAAAAGCTAGCGATAAGGTATTCACAATGGTTATTTACCGGTTCATTTTTTAATGAGCTTAAACGCTGGGGGAACATTTGCTCATGACTTATGTTTATTTTTTAATGAGCTTGAACCCTGTGGTAACATTGCTCGCCAGTTGTATGATAAGAATGTCTCACTCGAGATGCTATTTTGAAGTGGCTTACATCTCTCAAGCTTTGCCACGGATCCCTTCTTTATGCAAGTTAGGAAACGACTAGCCTTACGGGTTTAAAGGGTTAGAGGTCCTACAAATTTAAAAAATAAATAGCCGCTCTTCACTTGCATGCGGAAAGGTTTGCATGCCCCCAAGTATAGCGAAAAATTTCCAGGTTACCAAGAAAGTTCTATCTGCGTAGTGGATAAAATGCTTCCTCGGCGATGTCTATCGAGACAGACAAAGGTAAATGGCCCAGACGCATTCCACTCACATAACTTTGACGAAGGTATCTTATTCCAGCCTGATCCCATTTTCTTGTAAGGACGGGTTCGTCAGACTAGTCATATATCCTCCACGGAAACCTACTCTATACCCAAGGTTTTCCTGTCAAAGCAGACCAGGGCGCATGCCCCCTGGGTTTCAGTCACATCCTCCTAAATCACTCGCGCTCAACAGGTGGACGGACTGGAGATCGATGAGACATTTCTTGTGTGAAGAGACCATTTAGGAATGGCATTTGACTATTTACGATTTGTGAACCAAGGAATGACATTTGGTCTACGAGCTTGACCATTCTGCCTTCGTGCAGAAAACACATTGCTCTAAAGAGTGAGGAGACGATGGCTCCCATTCAATAAATATAGTCGCATCCAAGGAGTAGATTATAATCCAAGGGTCCTTGAACTACCATCACGTTCATGTGAACTGTTTTCCTTCTCAAAGTAATGGGCACATTTGGAAGGATCCCTAAAGGTCGACTGGTTCCTTTGTCGATAGCTGTCAGAAATTTTCTCATTTCAGCAAAAAGGCGATGGCGAACCAAGCGCTTTCCAAGCAGTTGAGGAAAAGATACTCACAGAAGCCCCTTCATCGATGATGGTACCAACCATAACCATTCTTTAAGCTTGTACAATGATTCTGAATGGTACACTAGCTGGTAAATGGGGTCTGCCTAGTAGATTCCAATCGAAGGAAACGACTAGGTTGCTTTGTGGTGGGACCGAATAGACGGCCGAATATGACTCTGATGAACTTCCTTCCTGCGATAAAGGAACGGGAGGACTGCCCCCAAGTTCATTGGAGTCTAAGTTGATGAAAAGAATTTGAACGGTGTTATTCTATTTCTCTTCAATGACGGTACCACTCGAAGATGAGCACTCTGAAGCAAGACCGGGTCATCTACCGTCTCGACCTTTTGAATTTCATCTGGTATGGGCTCAAAGGGTTCATTTTCAGTGATAGACGCTTCGGCTGACCACAATGATGGGCCAGCTAGATTTTCAACCGGTGGAGGACTTGGCAAGAGTTTTTTATATCCAGGAGGAAGTCGTAGTGGTGAAACCGGACGATCATCCAAAACTCTTTTAGCCTCGCCAAGGAAGGGACAATGGTGGACAGTGTGATTGCCTTCACACAACTTACAAGGAAATCTGGGATTCCTTTTTTGTCCATGTGCTTCACTTTCACTGGTTGATGGTGAGCATTCAACATGATCGTCAAAGTTTGACGCCACCGGATCGTGCAAATGAAGAGACCAATCCCTTAAGATCTAAGGGATGCAGGGACAATCTCAGTGATAGTGGTCTCCATTGCAAATGACACAAGGAGATTTAGGTTTCGACAGTGCGGCGTGAGGATTTTCACTAGACGATGTTTGGTTGCCCCCTTCCAATTTTAGTTCCTTTTTCTTCTTTTCCTTTTTATCTTTCTGCTTCTTCTTCTTCTCAGTTACTTGATTTTTAGCTTTATCAGCTTTATCAAGCGAAGAGGAAGGAGGAGAGGGAGAATCAGACGAAGTAGAAGGTTGGGAGGAAACTCTAG
>APFE030793649.1:0-42064 GCA_000404065.3 Pinus taeda
CCTAGAGGCAAGGGAATGTGTTGGATTGCCTATATTATGTATTTTCTTAGTCATTTTCAGGGTTGGACTCTTGGGAAAAGCAGGACATTCTATTGTACATTCACTTCTGCATTTTTGGCAAAGGAAAGACCAGGGTTTTGCAGCACTGTTTGGGATCCATGTGGCTTTATGTGTTGATGGTGTGCTTATTTCAGTATTTGTAAGTTGTTATGTGTATCATTTTCCTTCTCTCATCTTCTGCAATTGAACAAATGAAGTGTTAAGGTAGAATCCATAATTTGTTATGCTCTGCCTTTAAGTTTGTTTGATTTTCCATGTTTTCATCTGTTTATGGAGAATCCTTGAAAGCTTCTTGCTCTCCTTAACTTCTCACCAGTCAGATCTAGCCATTCATTCTCTTTGAAAGCATCAATACAATCGCCTACCTTGCCCCAAGTAGACCTCTGCAAAAACTGTGTCTCATCCCCGCACCCAAAATTGCCTTTCCCCTAGATTCAACAAAAACCCCAAAAAATCAATTTCAAACTCCTTGTACTTCATACCTAGCCTAAAATTAATTAACTATTTAGTCATCTCGAGCCTCAGCGATTACCTTTTGCCGAGATTGACCCGGAGAGAGCCCTCTCCTGTCCTCGTAGGGCTAGCTACGAGGCTGAGCGTGGTTTGATGTAGCCTTGAGTTTTACCTTATTTCAGCCTAAGGTAGATTTGAGCGCTAACAGTGACAACGCTGAATTGCAACATGATGATTAGATCAGTGCGCTACGTGACAACAAAGGCAGTGGAATTTCCATCATATGATGGAGTGACAACGATGGATGAATTTCTGGACAAATTTGAAAGCGCAATACCGAACAACAACGGTTCGATGCGCTAAAATGGGCACTACGCACAACACCTGCACGATGGTGGAGTACATGTCAAGGCAAGTTTGAGGAGTGGCACCAATGTAGAAGAATGATGTGCCTACAATACCCCAACTTCAACCAAGAGTCAGGTAGCTAGGACGGAGCAGCTTGCGCGCCCACCTGCATCGATGGGTACAGATGTGTGTTGTGCACTCCACACAAACACACCCCAATCTAAGAATCGAAAATCGGAATAGGATGCAGCAGCAGGAAAAGTGACGCATCCCTCAGAGGTTCCATGTAAAAGCATTCAAGAAGGTATGCAGAATCCTGAATAGGGTTTACCAGGCGGGACAAACTGATTGAGACCTACGCATACCAATGGTCCGATGGGCCTATAGGGCCATGCACACGAATCTGAGCGTGGAAATGATTCTAAAGACAATGAGCAGAGTCAAGGCCATAGTTTTGGAAAAGAATCCTCACACAATAACTCCCGTAATTTGGAAAACACGCGAGGACCAGAATGAAGGGATTATGCAGTCACGCAAGGACGAACATATGTAGATTCAAGAAGCCTTTCAGTGAGGGAACCTTGAGCTTCACGAACTCAAAGAAGATCGAGTATGAATGAAGCAAAAAGGCGTGTTAATGGACATGGAAATCAGAAAACAGGAAACCGAAATCATGTAATCATGTCGTGTTGATAGAAGGATAGGACAAGATACTGGCATCTACACCACCGCATTAGAAGATTGTCACTGAGAATTTCTGGCTCTGCTACCATGGTTGCGACCACACCTTATTAGACAAAGTAACTAGGGGAGTACACCGCATAAGGAAGAATGCATGGCACTGACTGCCACGAGGGTAACTGAGGAGGTCCCGCGGACCGGGTTGGAAAGTGACTTGAAGCCGCGCACTGATGGTGAGACCACCTGACTATCTGTAGGAAGCATAGTATCAATGCTCCAAGCAGTTGAAAAAGAGTGCGGGACTATAAAAGAGTTTGTATGGGAGCTACATGACAAGGAGGATGCGCGCAGGATCAGTATGACACACGAGTCACGTCCGCATTGCTGAAGGAGACACAATATTTCCTGATCAGAATAATGTCAATAACCAATGGAGCCATGCAGAGCTCTACGCCACCAGTGGGGGATGAACCAGAAATTCCTAAATCTCCCTGGACGCCGAGGCCCAAAAAGGATCCACAGGTAGTAGGACCAGTCTGTATGTCTCCGCGAAATCTGCAGTTCAGTAAACTGTCTATGGAAGACAAGGGAAAGACTGTTAATCTTGAGACAGATGACGAGGAGGAGGATCTCCAAGCATTCGTAGAAGAAATTAAGGCGGCTGAAGAATTGGAGGAAGACAATCAGCCAGTGCACTCTAAAGCAAAACTACCCAAGTATGTCCCTCCGCGGAAAGGGAGAGTAAAAGTACCCAAAGATTTGGATGTCGTTAAAAGCACACATCAAACCCCGTTTCTCCTAGATGGAATCCTATTTGAAGGATCAGTTCTGGGTCACGTGCCCACGATGAAATTTGAAGATTGGGACCTCGCAGACAGCGAAAGGTTCCCACATTTGGATACTAGCCAACTCATGAAACAGAGCAAGGAGGGGTCAGTTACAATGTTAAAGCTGCAATAATAGTTGCGCGGTGTGGAGGAGGTTGGGCTATTCCACTTACTATGGATTTCACACTTTCACCGGGAACCAATCATGATCTTTGTCATCAGGTAACTACTTTGCCTTGTGCATGATGGGTACTTGTGGCTGGAGGAGCCTATTCCTATCACAACATAACTTATTCATAGGATTTCTCAGCTTCCCTATACGGGAAGGGACCCTGCAGAAATAGCTGGCAAAAGCGGAGATTTGGTGCTCGCAGAGGCAATGAAGAAGAAATACCAATTGGAAAAGAAGCCGAGAGGTTACGTAATCAATAGCATTCAAGACAAAGGGGTGTGCGTAGAAACCCAGTTGCTAGCTGGGAAGGTGATGAGAACATGTCACGGCAATGAGGTACCAACAACGATCATCGCACTAGCCAAACAATGCATAGAGGGGGTACAGTTCAACTGGGCGTAGTTCCTCTGCGAGGAGTTTCTGACGAACTGCAAGGAGGCCTAGGACCAGGGTAAGACATTCCACTACGCGTGGTTGCTCTTATCCATCTTGTTGGTTGCGAGGTAATTTCTTGAGAACAGTGAGTTCCCTCATCTTGACCAGGACTTGCCAGAGGTAGAAAAATACGTGTTGCTCTGGGTGACAAAGGACGCCATGCGAATCCATGAGACTAAGATCTTCTAGATACTCATGGAGGCAAGCATATGGATAAGGATCAACAAAATACTGTGCCTATCCACCAGAGTGTACTATAGTCTGCGAAGCTTTGCAGACTTTAAGGCAGATATGCATAATGTATATATCAAGGTGCAAAAGGATCCGGAGCAGAACTGGACCAAACTCCCTTTCATTGCAATTGATGACGTTGTTTTCGTGGCGCTCAACTCATGGCCACTCGAATGATGTGCCCCGAATCTGGCAGCACGTGATGAGGCAACGATACAAAGACAGAGGGATGCCGCCAAACTGCTGGCACAACAGAAGCGAAATGAGCACTTCGTCGAGGAGGTAAGGGCTTCTCGTGAGGTAGCGAAGGTTGCTGCAGAGCAAACCAAGGCCACCGAAAAAGTAGCAGCAACTGGGGCCACCATGATGCAGGAGGAAAGAGGCCCAGACTTGACCATAGGAAAGGGGACAGATGACACGACGGAAGGCGTAGACCCAAGCACAACATTTAAACAACTGAAATGGTCGCGCGGTATGGAACGAACAGGGCCACGGAAGAATACCAAAGCTTCCAAGCTGGATGGGGAACCTATTACACTAATGGAGGGTGACCTATATGACATTGGCGACACAGTTCGTGAGGTCACCAGGGAAGTGCTCCAGAAAGCAATGACGGAGCAGCAAAATGTGTTGGGGGCCCTCATAGTGCAACTGTAGGGACTTCAGGTGCGCCCCCCATAAGAAGGAATGGTAGTAACCTATGGTGCCATGGGTACATCATCGATATATCATCTGTTGTGGGCCAAAATGGCTAACACCTTCGTGCTACCGAAAGAAGCACTGACAACAGACAACACGGAGGACAGAGCCGCAGTAGGCCGGATCAAGGGACTTGACCTAAACCTGGCTGCCCTTTGGCGGGATATATTATACCAGCTGCAGGACGAAGCGACAGTAGAACTCCGCACTAGGGAAGGACACGCAATGCAAATTCTCAGTGAACAGCGAATCAACATCGAGCATCTTAGCCTACAACGCGATGAAGTGTTGGCGTAGAATCAACAGATAGAGCAGATAGTAGAGGAAGCATGTCGACGTGCCCTAGAGCATGTCGACGTGACCTACCAATAGGAGTGTGGATTCACAAATTGGCCAGTGGATTCAGCGAGGCAAAGGAGGAAGAAACGAGGATCTAGCTGGACCTCAACCTTCAGATTTCTGAACTCTGCTTAAAGGTGCAATCATCCACGCTCCTGGAAGTTCGGGAATAGCGTGCTGACACTATCCAAAAGGGGTTGGAGGAAATAGGACAGGCAGTACAAACCTGTACAACAATGTTGGAAGAATCCTTCACAGTCCTCACTTCCCTATAGGAGGTCCCCACCATACAACACTTGGAAATAGAGGCGCGAGAGCTTTAAATGCAATATGATAGTGCATGCAGGACGACGCAGACAGTGGTCCTGACCCAGTGGCTTGCAGAACTACAACGGGCGAAGGAATTGAAGGAACAAGTGGAAGTCGTGCACCAAAAAGAAGCAGTACTTAAAGCACGTGTCTAACCGTAGATTGATGAGGCCTTCCTCATCACCACCGACATCGAAAGAAAACTCGCACTAATGAAAGCGATGCATGACTTAAGACAGGGATTTGACCCTGACAGTGAGAATTCAGCCGAGCAAGTAAAGCAGATCCAACAGATGGCAGAGCAGTGCGCTGTGGACCTTCGCGCAACCCAGACATAGTTGGAAGACCTTCATGCCAAGATTGCCACACCCGCAGAGTGACTCGAGACAAGTCATGATGATTGTGTTGGGAGCCTATTGAGCAGCAGATCCCCCCATCACATGTTTTTGGGGCTTAAAGCACGTGTTTTGGTTAATGTAATGTAAAGAACTCATGAAATGTAGGCGTGAAGTGCAAGCGTCTAGGGTTGTCCACCCTAAAATAATGTAATTTAATGTATAGTATGTTGGCCTACCCATGGTCCACGGACCATGGGATTGTATAAATAGAGCGAGGCTCTAAGTGTAAAGACAGTTTTGGATTTTTTGTCAAGTAACAGATAGATGCGAAGGCATGGTTAGAAGATAGAAGTGGATCTGAAGTGTATTGGGCCATAGTGGTAGGTAGAGGCTCTGCAACTGAGTGCACAGAGGCCTAGTAGAGTCTGCAACTGAGTGCACGGACCACTGCAGCTGAGTGCACAGGGTGGAGTTGGGTCTGTAATTGAACTTGAGTATTAATAAAGATAAGATTGATTCAGAATATTGTGCGTCTATTTGTAGATCTGTATTTCTATGTTCTGGTTAACTTTATGCACTTATATTGGTTTCGAGTATGCACTCTTATCTGAAAGTTGAATAAGTAATAAGAATATTGGGCTCGCACAAACTAAGCACTAATATAATAGAGGATCGGATCAGAATAATACTGTATTCACAAAGGTGCACACGGGTTTCAAGGAATAGAAGGTTTCGCGGAGCAGCGCAGCGCGCAGATTAGGATCGCAAACTCCCGAACCTACATCAAGACATCCCTAGGGTGCAGAAACCTAGTTCTAGCACCCTCCCATACTACTTCGGGTGAGACTTCAGTCCGCGCTCCACGGACTGTTACCGAAAGGGCCAATAGTACTAGGATTTGCTTGGCTAAACTTACTGTTGAACCTGGGTTAGGCCCTAAGTATCCAAATATATATATACACACACACACTTCTTAGTATGAGGGGATGTGCACCTAAAAATATACTAATAAGACATTTTAATGTGGAAATGCTCATCATAAATAAAATATTACTGACCATGTTGATAAAATAGTTTAATGTCAACTATGTACATATTATATAAAACAATTGAAAGTGTTGAAACCTATTTATAGGGATTGGGTGAGCAGCTGTAATTAGTGTAAATAAATAATGGAAGAAATGGAGAGTCATCAGGAGATGAATTGAACAGTCACTCCCTATTATATATAATAATGAAAAAACTGAATGAATAAATCAATCACAGTTTTAGGCGTTACCTCCTAGTCTGACATGGTATCAAAGCCAGTGCCATTTTTGGCTTCCGTATTTAATTTGTAATTCCTATTCTGCCTATGTTCTGAATCCTTTGTAGACTGACATGTCTCTCATATCCCCTGCGACTCACTATTATTCTACTGATTCTGGCACCCTCCACAACCATCAAGCCTACCACATCCATAGGCCTTCTAAACCCCATGGCCCACTCAGATAACCAACATATTTTCCACATAGTTTTCTGTAAACTCCCCCAAAGGGCTCCAACTTGTACTCTGTGTTATCGCACTCCTCAAGATTCAGATAGATCTTCATTATCTTAGAACCATCAACGCGATATCTAACTCGCTTCCCAACAATTTCTGCACAGGGCTTCATGATTCTCAGTGTGAAAAAAAAGGGTGGCTCAATAGCTCGTTGCGTGGGGAAATCATCCTGATACAATCTCAAAGATCCCTGCATGGGATCACTGTGGCTCTGTGTATGTCAGCCCCTCCTCCCACACTGTGTTGCTCCTCCTTATACCGTCGCTCTCGCGTTGTCCAGCAACTTTTCCCACTCCATACGTTGCGCCTGTCACCATTACTTTTTCGATTGAACCCATAGTTCCAATGCTATTGCTGTCTGTTTCTCTATGCCCTCCTCACTGGTTGCACCTCATTGTTATTAAATATCCGCTACCTACTATGCTAAAGGAACTCCATGACCTTTCAAATTTTTTTGGTATTAAATACTCCCAATATGTTACCTCCCTCACATATAAACCCTTCCCCATAAACCACCTCCCCCATAAAATACCTCTGTCTTATATATCAAAGTGATTTTTTTTTTTCCCCAATTTTACACTAGAACTACATTTTTTTAACACTAGAGGTGCAATTTTTTTTTTAACATTGGTAGCAGAAGTATTTTTACAGTACACAAATTTTTAAAATGCATTCATTGATATCTATTGTGGGAGTGCTTCTCACCGGCAAGGAAAACTATCCAGAATGGTCGCGGAAAATAAAATACACTCTTATTTTTAATTAGTTGTGGAAAGGAATGTGTGTTGGAAACGGAGACAAAGAGCCAGAATAGCCTACTTCAAACAAGGAACTCACCATTTGGGAAGATAAGAACATCAAGGCTTATGCATTGATTGCAGCATCAGTAAATGAAGAGGTGAGTTGCCATATTTCACCATTTTCAAATGCTTTCGAAGCCTTACAAAAACTGAAGGAACTCTATGACTCACATTCTGCACTTTAAGTTGTTCAACTCATGATTAAACTCTTCACCCTTGAATTACCAAATAATGATCCTCTTGCTCTTGCATTAGAAGTAAAATCTATAATGCATGATATCAAAGTCACTAATGTTGAACTGGATATTCCTCCAATAGCTTTTCTCAAGGCACTTTATCCCACTTACTCAAATTATCTTGAGTCATTGCAAGCAAATGGAAACCTCAAAGATATTACCTTTGACTCCCTTGTGAAAAAATTTGCTGAAAGAGAGAAAGATTTTGGCAAGAAAATAGCCCCTATTTCTTCCGAAGAGGTTGTGTGCCTTGCTCATAGAGAAAATAATCTTGCTCAAGATTCTTCTAGAGGAAGAGGTGGTCGAAGAGGAAGAGGAAGAAATTTCAGAGGCAGGGGGGACAAACACTCTCAAGGAGAAAAGTCATATTTGCACTGCATATGCTGCAAAAGAGATGGATCACATGATGCATCCACATGCAAGTTTCCTTGGGATAGAATTGAGCAGGAAAGAAACCAACCCAAAGGTAAAACTAATGACAAAGAGAAAGGTAAAGCACCTGAATCCGCTCACTATGTTGTGGCACATTTTAATATTGGAGTAAATGAATGCTTATTTAATGCTTCACTTTCTTCTTGGAAAAATGATTGGTTGCTTGATTCATGAGAAACTTGCCACATGACTTTCAAAAGAGATTGTTTTTGAAGACTTTACTGACAATGTTGATGGAGCAGTATACTTTGCAAACAAATCAAAACTCAAGCCATCAAGGCTTAGAACAATCAGGCTTAAATTGCCTGGTCTTCCAGACTTTCTTCTGCATCATGTTCTATATCTCCCACAGCTGAGGAGAAACTTGTTGTCCTTGGTCCATATCCTCTAGCAAGGACACTCCATTCATATGTTTGATGGGAAGCTTGAGGTAAGAAAATCATCAGACCACTCACTTGTCATGACAGGTATAGAAGAAGAAAGGCTTCCCAAGCTGCAGGGTACCTTTGCTCGTGCACAAAATCTCTCATACAATTCTCATTGTGAAGAAGGTACATTTCCATCAAGTTTATTATGGAATGCTAGATTTGGACACTTGAACTATGACAACCTCCACTTGTTGAAGAAAAATGGTGTTACTGGTTTGCCTACAATTCCTAGGAAACTTAAGCAATGTGATGCTTGCATTCTAGGAAAGCATAACAAACAGTCTTTTCATGATTCACATTTAAGAGAACATAGAAAACTTGAACATATTCATTCAGATTTATGTGGTCCAATTCCCATTCCTTTTGCGAATGGAAATAAATATATGATGACTTTTATTGATGACTACACCAGAATGTGTTGGGTTTATTTATTGAAGAACAAATCTGATGCTTTTCAAACATTCAAGAACTTTCATGCATGGATTGAAAATGATGCAAAATCTCATATTGGCTCTATCCACACTGATAATGGAAAATTATACACTTAAAATGAATTTGAAAACTATCTTCGCCAACATGGGATAAAACATCAAACAATTGTTCCTTATAATCCCCAATAGAACGAAGTAGCTGAAAGAATGAATAGGACAATCTTAAATATGGTACGCTCCATGATGTTTTTCAAAAATGTAAAATTGATGTTTTGGGCTGATGCAGTTATATGTGATGTATATGTAGAGAATAGATGTCCATCTAATGATATTAGAAACAAGACTCCTTATGAAATGTGCTATGGGCAAATTCCTTCGGTAAAGCATCTCAGGGTCTTTGGTTCCACATGTTATGCCTTGATAGCAAAGGTACATAGAAACAAAATTGGTGCAAGAAGTCGTAAGTGTATCTTCTTGGGGTATTCAAACACCTCCAAAGCATACCGTCTCTATGATGAAGTCAATAAAAATTTTGTTGTATCTAGAGATATAATATTTCTTGAATCATCCAAAACTAACAATGTTGTTGAGTGACAACTTGATTGCTTGGATAGATTCGCAAATGAAAAATCATTTCAAGAATTTGATAATTAGATTCCACATCTTGAAGGGGGGATTCCTATAGCAGATCAACCTCTGGAATCGTCTCCTGAAGCACTCTTTCTCCCACATGAAACTCCAACAACAGATGATATTTTGAGTGATGTGATTGACAGAATTGGGAGACTCTTGATTTAGTCTCAACTCAATCAACGGAGCAACCTGAACCATCTAAGAAAGGTCCCCCAAAGTGGCTGACAAAGACACTTGAAAGTGTTCATCCTGATGAGGTTGGGAAGACAAGAACCAAAAATTCAAACTGGCAAAATGGAGGTGATGTAGATGAATCTGATTTACCTGTTGATATGGATGTTTCTTATGATTGTGAATTGAATTTGTCTATAGATTTTGAACCAACTTCCTTCAAATAAGTTGCTTCTCATGATGAATGGAAAGAAGCAATGCAAAAGGATTATGATGCCTTAATAAAGAATGGCACTTGGAAGCTAGTTGATCCTCCATTGGGAACTAAACCAATTGGCTGCAAGTGGGTCTATAAGAACAAGTATAAAGCTGATGGCTCACTTGATAAGCACAAAGCCAGGCTTGTCGCAAAATGTTTTGCACAAAAGAAAGGGGTCGATTATGAGGAGAATTTTTCCCCCATAGCAAAATGGGCTACCATCCGGACACTCTTTTCCCTAGCAACTCAGAATAGTTGGAAAGTCCATCAAATGGAAGTAAAAACTACTTTCTTGAATGGAGATCTAAAAGAGAATGTTTTTATGTCCCAGCCTGAAGGATTTGCTATAAAAGGACATGAACATAAAGTATTCAAACTTGTGAAATCCTTGTATGGCCTCAAACAAGCACCGCGAGCCTAGCATGAAAAAATAACTGAGCATCTTCTGAAACCCAATTTCAAACATTATGATCTTGATGATGCAACTTTGTTTGTCAATAAGGCTAGCAAAATAGTTGTATATCTTGTGGTATATGTAGATTATTTTTTGATGACAGGGAACAATGAGAGCTACATTACATCCATAAAGAAGGAATTGAGGAAAGGTTTGAAATGACTGATTTGGGCTATGTTCATTACTATCTTGGTATTGAAGTAACTCAACATCCAAAGTCCATATTCATTTCTCAAAAGAAGTACATTGGAGATCGATTGAACAGATTTGGCATGACTGAATTCAATCCTCTGACTACTCTAATGGAACAAAACTTAAAGTTCACATCCCTTAAGGGAAAATAATTTGAGGATGCAACAAAGTATAGACAACTTGTAGTAAGTCTCAATTACCTAACTACTACCAGACCAGACATTTCATTTGATGTTGGAATCCTCTCCAGGTTTATGCAAAATCCTTGTGAGGGACATTGGTCTGCTGCAAAAAGAGTTCTAAAGTACTTGAAGAGAACTCAAGACTTTGGAATCAAGTATACATAGGTGGGAGACTTCAGCTTGATTGGATACTCCGATTCAGAGTTCGATGGAGACAAAGAAACTAGGGTATCTACTTCAGCATAAAGCGTTCTTAGACATCGTGATGCAATTGTATCACCTGGAGATCACGCAAACAATCAGTTCCAACATATTCCACAAAAGAGGTAGAATATGTGGCAGCAGTTGAGGCAACAAAAGAAATTGTGTGGCTCAGGAAAATTCTTGAAGATTTGCAAGTAAAACAAGTACAATCGACTCCACTCATGATTGACAATACCTCGGCAATAAAGCATGCAATACTATTTTTATTGACAAATGATATACATTTATAGTACATTATGTGACCGTTGGGATTCACATCCCAAGGTCTCTTGGACTCCTTTTGTCCATTCGGCTTCGCTTCCACACTAACCCATTAGGATTAGGTGTCCAACATTCCCCCCCTTAATCCAAAGGGTTATGTATGAGTCCAAGAAAAGAGCTGTAATACAAAATGTGCAAAATGCATGGCAGCACTAGGCTGAATGTGCTCTATGAAATGTTGGTAAAAAAGGGTGGTGGTTTAAGGATAGCCACCAACACTGGAACGCTTAGTGCAGTTCCCGAACGCTTCCAAAACTGGCAAGAAGCTGAAGTCTTCTGCTAGAGGAAGTGATCCTATTGTTTTAAAGAGGGAAACCTTCAACCATAAAAGGGAGGCCTCACCCCGCATAAAAGGTAAAACTTCAACCTGAAAAGGGAAGTCTCAACCTGTGATGGTTTAAGGATGACCAACAAATCTGGAATGCTTATGCAATTCCTGGAACTCTTCCAAAACTGGCAAGAAGCTGGAGTCTTCTGCTAGAGGAAGTGTTCTCAATTTTGTCTCCGGAACTCTTCCAAAACTGGCAAGAAGCTGAAGTCTTCTGCTAGAGGAAGTGTCCCACATCGCCAATTGAAGGCATGTTCAGGCATCTTTGTCTCTGGCTACAACTCTGAAACTGGTGTGGCAGGTTGTGGCTCAGGCTCGCTTGATGTGGCTTTGAAGCTTGTAGATGACTATCATTTCCCCCCCTGTCAGATACAAGGTGAGAAGATGGAGAAAACTCAACTGCAAGACTGTTCAATATTCTGGAACAAGTTCTGACATGTGTTTGGAATATCCTCTTGGCTGTTGATGCCCATTGCCAAGAAGCGATCCATCCAAGATGAATCTTTGTTCTTGCAGGATGTTTTTTTTTGAAGCATCTGTTTGAAGAATGACTGGTTTTATGACAGTGCTTACATGGATGAAGATCAAAACAGTGATCTTTCAGATGGCCAACTCGATCACAGTGTTGGCATTTCACAATTTGTTGTTGTTGTTGCTGTTGTGGAAGAGGAATAGAATCTGAAACAGCTGGAGGTGAACTGTCATGAGGAGCAGGTGAACTGTCATGAATGAATCCAGCACTCTGAAATTGAATGGGCTTGGCATAGTCTGGAATATGAAAGGACAAGTCCTTATCATATCCAAGACCGGTTCTGTGCTTGTTGTGGACAAGCTATTCCCAAGGATTGATGATGGGCTTGGGAAGTGCAGACTGAACTTCTGCATCTGCATGTAACCTTGCTGCTTTGTTTGGTACTAAATCTGAATGAACTGTAACATTATTAACATGCTGCTGATGGGTGTTTGTCTCAATGTTCTGAACAAAAACAGGTTCAAAATGATGACTTGTCTGTTTTAATTCTTCTTGCTGTAGCTTTGTCTCAAGCTGCAAAAACTCAATATTCTCCTGTGCATTTTGTAGACATATTTTAATATTTAATAGAGAGGTTTTGTTGATCTTAACCATCTCATCAACAGTGGAAAGTATTAAATTATTCAGTAGTTTCAATACATCATCTATTCTATCCATTTCAAACCAATATAATCAGAGAACTGATATTATCTTCAGCTACAAATTGGTCTATAAATAATTGCAACTATTAGATGAGTAGCAGGATGCCAATATCACAAAGTCACTGTAGCACACAGCACAGTACCAATTTCAATGTAGCAAATGACTTGCTGCTTTATTGTACTTCTCAAATTATTCAAACTACTCACATTGAAAAAAGAGTCATTCTTTGAATTTCCTTGCAAATGAAATTTGTCGACAGTCTTAATAGAGCAATCTCAACCATGTTCTGTCCATTGCAGCATTTCCATAACAATGGTCAAACCAACAGTGGTAAAAATATAGCAGTGTATCAAGGCTTGTCAAGCTCTCTGACATAACACTTAGTCCGTCAATTCAACATCATCATGAGACTCTATCCATCAACATATTCAGTCAATAATACTTTGGTAATGCAAGACTTATCCTTGAACCCTAGAATGTGAAATCATACTCCACTTCATCAATACATGTCTATAGATCAACAATGTCAACAGTACCAAATCAATAGTTGCTTTATCATAGGCATTTACAAAGAATAATGTGTCAATACTGTCATATCAAATCTCTAAATCTAATCTCTGTTTAATGCAAACTGTCAACAACACTCCTTGCATCAAACAATACAATCGACATACTCCTCCAAGGATATTATAGATCCACGCATCTAAAAAACTCTGTGGGTCCTCGAAAACCTGCCTGTGTGCCGCACTGCATATTATTCATTTCAAACGCCATTTATAAGTAAAGTAGTCTCTCCATAATCCTTGTGGAAGGCATGGGTAGATATCGCTTTTCCTCCTCTACTAACGCTGACAATGATATGTATAGTCTATACACACCCAAGTTCTTGGCAAATGTGCAAAAGTCGAGAAGAAAACTAATGGCAGGATCATATGATAGTTTCAAATACCACTGGACAGTGCGCATTCAATATTTAAAACAACGCATTCAATATTATTGAATCGTTTCATATATCACTGTATATAACCATGCTACCAATATATATCACCGTATATATATATATATATATATATATATATATATATATATATATAATATATATATATATCACTTCAAAAGCAGTTCAAATGCAGTTTGATACCATGAAAGCAAATCCAAAAAACAGATGTTTAAGAGCAGCGTTTAAAAAAATGAGTGTATCATTTAAGAGGAAGAGCAATTGAGGCCCATGGAACTGCTGATGATCTTCCTCCTCATTCAAGTCGAATGCAAAGAGGAGGACGAGTATCTGGAAATGGCAAGTCTGCAGTACAGGAAATTCAGTTTGGAAGACAACACAATGATATGGAATCTCAGATTCATTTTCTTGAGAGGGAGGCCTACAGTGTTGTTTTGCGGGCTTTTAACTCACAGTCTGATGTAATTACCTCCAATGTTGTACCTCCTTCCGGTCCTAGACACAGTCCCACTGTTTCAGTATCACAAAAGAAGCAAAAGACTACACATGTAATGTCAAGTATGCATTTACAGCCTCCACCAAATCGCCATCAGTCACCAGCTCCGTCATCATCAATCCCATTTGCAGCAACATCGAAACAGGGAGATCCTCTGGGCGTTCGAGGTAAGAAATCCAAAGATCACTCACTGCTGGTTGTGCCTACAGTAGTGAAATGTCGACCTGTTCCAACATCAGTTCCAACATCTGGGATGGAACAAAATGTACATAAAAGACCACTGGGGAGGCCACCTAGAAGAAGTCATTCTGCGGTAGTAGCCAATGTTGATTCTTTGATAGGTCGAAAAGTGATGACGATGTGGCCCCAGGACAATAATTTATATGAGGCTATTATCACAGATTATAATCCTGAAATGGGAACACACACATTGGTTTATGACTTTGAAACTCCAAAGGAGACATGGGAATGGGTTAATTTGAAAGAGATGTCACCTGCAGATATTCGATGGGATGGTGCTCCTCCTGAAGGATTTGGTCAAGGATTTGGAAATGGCAATAAAAAACTTAGATTTGTAATGGTATAACCCGCGGCGGTATGGGAAGAGAGTATAACAATGGGAGAAGATTAAAAAAAATGCAGTGGAGAGAGGGGTCACGTATTGCAGCATACCATGGGAGTTGATGTCGCTGAACCGGTGGTATCGAATACCACCACCACCATTCTAATACGTGTATGGAGTCACCAGCAGCGTTACTATGCCACAAACGCAGACTTTACAGGATTCCTCGGATTAGAGCAACACAACTTTAATTATCATGAAACGCTTGACAGTCAAGACAGTATGGAGGAGCAGCGTGTTATGGACACAGCAGCGCTGGAAGGGAATATGGCAGATTATTTCAGGACAGAGACCGTGCTGGTGCGCCAGAGAGCGTTATGTCAGTTATGTCACGACATAGGCAGTGGTGTATAAAAGAATATGGCAGAAATAAACTCCACAGAAAGGCCATAAACAAATTGCTCAAATTAATTTTGCAGGGCAGGAATACGCCTGCTCTGATACCATGTTAAACACACATGGACAGCAAGAGAGATATGAAAGATAAATCATGCAATACTATTTTTATTAACAAGAGATTTACATTTATAGCACATTATGTGACTCTTGGGTTTCACATCCCAAGGTCTCTTGGACTCCTTTTGTCCATTCGGCTTCCACACTAACCCATTGAGGATTAGGTGTCCAACATGTGGCAGCAGTTGAGGCAACAAAAGAAATTGTGTGGCTCAGGAAAATTCTTGAAGATTTGCAAGTAAAACAAGTAGAATCGACTCCACTCATGATTGACAATACCTCGGCAATAAAGCTGGCCAAGAACCCAAAGTTCCAAGCAAATCCATACAAAATATCATCGGATTCAACATCACGTTGAGGCCAAAACAATCCATCCCCGTCATTGTTCCACTAATGAACAAATTGCAGACATCTTCACCAAAGCACTTGGAAGAGAAAAGCTTGAAAGATTCAGAATGATGCTTGTACTCACCAACATCCCTTCAGATTAAGGGGGGGAATGTTGACACCTAATCATAGGGATTGGGTGAACAATGGTAATTAGTGTAAATAAATAATAGAAGAAATGGAGAGTCATCGGGAGATGAACTGAATAGTCACTCCCTATTGTATATAATAATAAACAACCTAAATGAATAAATCAATCACAGTGTGAGGAGTTACCTCGTGGTCTGACAGAAAGTAAAATGATTCTTATGGTTAAAACATTTTATTAGTTTGTTGCTCAAAATTAAGGAGAGGCTCAATTGAATTTATACTAGCATAGAGCATAGACTTGTATTAACTCTCAATCTATCAAGCTCATATATGAATCAAATCTCTAAATGCAAATCTCTTTTAGAGCAGAAAACTTAAACAAAGATTTTCACCTACAAAAGTTTGATTTTTTTTAAAACTGATGTAGATTTAAAATTAACAATGATCTATACTTATGTATATGTATATACCAAACCATTTGTAAAAAAACACTTATTTATGTAAAATAAAAATACTTTTATTAATATTATATAATTTAAAATATATATATATTTTATTAATTTTATAATGGATAAAAATATATAAAATATATATGTATATAACCATGTTAATAAAATCAAGATATTCAGACAGTTAAAGTTGTGCCAACATCTTCTAGTTGATCCTCCCATGTCAATAAACTCTTTGAAGTTATTTTGTTTTAAATACATCGTATATAAGTTACAGCCACTACAGATTCAATAAGTTAAATTAAACTGAATTAATATGAATGCACTGCTTTCATTACTGAGTTTTTTCGCTACACGTGGCCTTTCTCTAGACGGTCACACGTGAAGAAAATAGTGTGGATGCACTGACATACCAAGTTTTTCTGCGGAGGGTCACCTGTGAAAGAAAATAATTTGGTATACTGAGTATGCATAAAAGCTCTAAAATAACTGTAATTCCAAAAAGAACATTATAAAAATTTATAACGATCATTGAAAAAATATAAAGTATATAAAACATTCTAACCATCAGAGAAACCGTTATAAAAATGGCGCTCTGAGAGGACTACATTACCAAGCTTTCTCCATACTGTCACAGGTGGAATAAATTAGTTCCTTACACTATGGGAATGCAAAAAAGCTCTAAAAATTTAAAATCGTTAAAAAAATGCTATAAAGATTTACAACTGTCATTAAAAATAAAAAAGTCTAACTTCCTATAAAAAATTTATAACCGTTAGGAAAAAGGAAAAATGATTTTAATTTCCAAATCGATCTCGACTCTACATATTTGCCGTGGGTTCTAGGCTGTGATTCGTGACAAACCTATTGGTTCGAGTCTCAATTCTCTCCGATGCCAATATTGAGCATTTAATGCTATTTCGAAGGACATTTGGTTGTGTGTTGAATCTCTCCATGTTCACTGTGAACTCTCGGCTTATTTATTACTTACAAACGCACCGGTTCGAGGTTCATTTCTCTGCTATGTCAATACTGGGTATTTAACTCCATTTCAAAATACATTTTTACGTACGACATGAATTTGTCAAAATGAGTTAATTGTTATGGTATAAGTAATTGGTTAAAATTAAGAGTCAGTTAATTGAGTGTGGAGTTAAGTGAGTTAATTTATAGTCAAATCTATGGTGTGTAGTTGTATGTCAGGGTGTTTGGTTTAACGTCAAGTTATTTTAGGCCAGTAGTTAATTGAAAAAATGTTAAATAAGTTTCACCGAATTCATTGTAATCATCAAATTTTTGTGTGATCAATACAAAAATCCAAATTCATATATTTGGTATGAATTTTATGTTTAAGCTCCTCCGTCTTTTTAACAAATTGGCCCGGAGCTGAAAAAGATCACAAAATCTATAGTGCTTGGAATACAATTAGAAAACAGCCAACCATTTTTTTGGGTCAAAAAGCGACATAATAATTCAAAACGGTTTGAAAAAATTTGTTTGGATCCAAGTGAAGTGGGTGCCCCGTACATCATATTAGAAGGAGCTGCGTACCTATTGAAAAAATGTTTTATTGACACAGTACGGGCATTTTATTGAAGAAGGCTTTAATCAAGCAAAGGAACTTTATAAAAAGTATATTTTATAATAATTTTTTGAAAGGATTTTTTAAAGGAATTTTTTTTAAGGTTCTGATAAAGGTATGGCGGAAAGTTTATAAAAGTGTGTGGTTTAATATATATTTTTATATATATAATTGTTCTCAATATTTTTCTATGTTAAAAAAAGTGTTTTTATTAAAAAGGAGTTTTGTAAAGTTTATAAAAGAGGAATTTAGGGTTTTTTAAAAAGAGAATTTTGAAAAAAATATAGTTTTCTCAAATTTCTAGGTACAATTTTTATTATTCATAGGGAAAGATTATGATGTGCGGGCCATTAAGATGACGAACAGGTTGCAGGCTCATGAAGTTTGAGATTATGTCTAGTTTGGGTTTTCAAAACCTAAGGATGAAGCAGAAGAATGAGCTCTCACTAATCAATAGAGGGAACAATGGAAAAAAGACAAGAAGAAGAATGCACAAGCGTTGTCACTTATTCAACAAGAAGTGGCCCGAGCAATGTTCCAAAATATTATGATCACGTCTTCAGCAAAGGAAGCATGGGATACTTTGGAAACAAGCTATAAAGGTATGACCAAAGTCAATATTGATAAGTTGCAGAATATTATGAGAGATTTTGAAAGTCTGTAGATGAAGGAGACAAGGGACATTGATTCTTGCATGAATCAGGTCATGACTGTTGTAAATCAATTAAAAAATTATGGTGAGGAAATTAAAGATCAAACAATGGTTGAAAAGCTCCTTAGATCTTTGTCTACCAAATTTGATGTTGTGGTAGCAATCATAGAAGAAGACAAGGATTTGACATCACTAACAATTGATGAGTTGATGGCATCACTTCTATCACATGAGGCAAGGATAGACAGAAATAAGGATTTCACTTAAGAAACTTCTTTCAGAAACTAGGTTTATATTTCAAGAGGCATAGATCGAGGCACAAGTAGATCGAGAGGCAGAGGACGAGACCGAAGACATGGTGATTAGAGAGATGGCTGAGAAGAGCATGAACATTTAAGTGGAAGCACCAACAGAAACTTCAACAATAATCAAAGAGTTGACAAATCAAAGGTGAGATGATTACGGGAAGAGGATAGTTGATCAAAGGAACGAGAGAGCTAATGTCACTACAGAGAGTACTAACTCCATGTTTCTAGCTTGTCATACCATGCATGAACCTTCTGATAATATGTGGCTATTGGACAGTGCTTGCAGTAACCACATGACAGGCAACAAGAATTTGGTTGAAAATTTGGATCAATCTATGAAAACAAAGGTAAAGTTGGGGACTGACAAGATTGTGGATGTAGATGGAAAATGAGTGGTGAACATTATGACCAAGCAGGGGAGTCGAAGACAATCCCAGAGGTATATTATGTTCCTAGTCTCAAACATAATTTAATAAGTGTTAGCCAATTGACATTGAAAGGATACAAAGTTATATTTCAAGGACAAGAGTGTGTTATATACACGTTATATATGGCAAGCCCCCAAGCAAGCAACTAATAGCAAAGGTGCATATGACAAGGAACAAACTCTTTCCTCTAATTATGAATTACAATGAGTAGGTCAATTTTTTTACAATTGCATGTTCTAATGATTATTGGTTATGGCACTTTGAGTTTGGACACTTGCACTTTTATGGTTTAAAATTGTTGCAACAGAAAGAGATGCTTGGAGGGTTACCTCCCATCAAAGAATCTATTAGTACTTGTGAGTGTTTCATCTTGGGAAAATAACATCGTGAAAGTTTTCCAAAAGGAGTTGCATATAGAGAAAAGAAGCCTCTTAAGCTAGTGCATATAGACTTGTGTGGATCTATGACGACACAGTCAATTGGTGGAAGTTGTTACTTCCTCACTTTAATGATGACTATAGCAGAAAGACTTGAATTTACTTCTTGAAGCAGAAATATGAAACTTTTGCAAAGTTCAAGGAATTCAAAGCCTTAGCAGATAACCAAAATGATTAATAGAACAAGGTATTGAGGTCAGATCATGGTGGAGAATATCACTCAAAGGCATTCCATGATTACTGCAAACAACTTGGAATCAGAAGACAGTTTACAACCAGGTACACACCGTAGCAGAATGGTGTAGCAAAGAGAAAGAACAAAACCATTATGAACATGGCAAGGAGCATGTTGAAAGGGAGAAACCTGTTTAATGAGTATTGGGTAGAAGAAATTGCATGTACTATTTATGTGATCAATAGATCTCCTACAAAGATTTTGATGAACATAGTACCAAAACAAGCATAGTTACGTATGTCATGTAAAGTATCTCCTATAATAGTATTTGGATGTGTAGCTTCTGCACATGTGCCTAAAGAGCGAAGAGGCAAATTGGATGATAAAAGTGAAAAAATCATATTTACTAGTTATAGTGAGCAATCAAAAGCCTACAAATTGTATAACCTTGTCACCAAGAAGAACATAATTAGCAGAGATATTGTGTTCAAAGAACAAGAATCATGGAATGGTAGTATAGACAAAACAATTTATGTACAAGTGCCATTGATCGAAGAATATGATGTAGCAGAAAAGGAACAACAAGAATTACAGGTGAAGACACCAAACAGAAACACACCAACAAGGACTCCAAGATTTTCAGAGCAGCATGGGTCTTCAAGAAGATCAACAAATCGAGGTTCTCCTAACAGTCAAACAGGTGATGAATCAAGCGACAGTAAGAGAAAGATGAGAAGTCTGAAAGATATTTACATGGCAAACTTTGAAACGAGAATTGATACCATTACCTGTTTCGTAGAGATAGCAAAAATGTGACCCGATTTTGAAAAGAGGCGATGCAGAACATACATGTTTTTTTTAGAGCATAGTTTTTGGCACTTTAAATTTTTTTATGTACATTACATTTTAGAATGTTAGTGATTTGCATGCTAATATAAAGAAGTGGTGATTTTGCATCAGGCCCATTTTATAAAAAACCTATTTTTTGACATTAAATTTTCTAATGTATGAAATGTAAATAACTATTTTCTAAATTTAACAATTTTGGACACTTTAAATTTTTTAATGTATTAAGTGCGCATATTTTTTTTTAAATGTTACATTTTTGTACACTTTTAAAAATTTTATGTCAATTTTTTTGACATAAAAAAAGCAAATATAGCCCCAAGGGATAGCTCAATTGGTCGAGTTCACGTTGCTAAGTACCTTTCCAATTGGGAGGTCATGGGGTCAAATCTCCTCGATTCCCTTGGGGTTAGGCCTGTACAGATAGGCCGACGGGTAGATCCCTTCGGGTGGATCTGCCCCGATATTTCCCGTGGATGTAGCGACCACTCAGTGATTGTGAACCATAGTTTAAAAATATATATATATATATATATATATATATATATATATAATATATATATATATATATATATATGAAAATATATATATATATATATATATATATATATATATATATATGAAAATATATATAAAAAGATAAAAAATGTAAAAAAAAAAAAACAAATTTAAAAAAAAAAAAAAAAAAAAAAAAAAAAAAAAAAAAAAAAACAAATTATCTCGTAAACAATAAAACTGTTTTTGGAAAAAAAAAATATAAAATTAAGTAAACTAAAAATAGAAATTTTTTTAAAAAGCATTAACAAAAAACTACCAAAAAAAATTAAAAAATAAAAAACAACTACATCAAAAAAAATAGAAAAAAAAAACTAATAAAAATTAAAAAACTATTAAAATCAAGATTAAAACATATATATATTCAAATTAAAAAAAAGAAAAGAATTTTAAATAATTTATATATTTTGGATTTAAAAAATAAACCGTTTTAAAATTAAGAAAACATATATTTTCAATTTTAAAAAAATAAAAAATATTTAAAACTTTAAAAAACATATAGTTGCGATTAAAAATTTAAAAAACATATATGCACATAGCTCCATCGCCCAAGGCCACAACCCCATGGGCGGCCGACTGGTGGCTATCTGATTCCGAGAATCGGATAGCCACCCCCACGAGTAGTCGGGTGGTGGGTATGCAATTCAAAGAATCAAATAGCCAACACCCGGTTGCCCGTAGGGGCGCGACCCTGGATAGCAGAGCTGCACGCAGCTCCGCCCCCTGGTGCCACGCCCCCATGGGTAGCCATGCAGTGGCTATCCGATTCTCGTAATTGGATAGCTACCACCCGGTCGCCCATGTGGGTGACTATCCGATTCTCAAAATCAGAGAGCCACCACCCGGCCGCCCATGGGGGTGGCTATCCGAATCTCGGAATCGAATAGCCACCACTTGGCCACCCTTGGGGGCGGCTATCCGATTTTCGGAATCGGATAGCCACCACTCGACCGCCCATGAGGGTGTCTATCTGATACTTGGAATTAGATAGCCAATGCCAGGGCACCCGTGGCGGTGGCTATCCGAATCTGAGAATCAGATTGCCACCCCTACGGGTAGCCGGGCAGTGGCTATCCGGTTCTGAGAATCAGATAGCCATCCCCACGGTCAATCGGGCGGTGGCTATCTGATTCTCAGAATCAAATAGCCACCGTCCGACCGCCTGTGGGGGCGTGGAATAGATAGCCACCGCCCGGCCACCCGTGGGGCAGCTGATCAGATAGCCACCGCACGACCACCCGTGGGGTGGCAATCTGATTCTCGGAACCGGATAGCCACCATCACTGGGCGGTGGCTATAAAATTCTGAGAATCGGGAAGCCACCCCCACAGACAGTCGGGCGGTGGCTATCCGATTCGGAGAATCAGACAACCACCCCTAAGGGCGGCTGGGCGGTGGCTATCTGATTCTAAGAATCAGATAGCCACTATTCGGCCGCCCATGAGGGCACGACCCTCGGCGACGGAGCTACACGAGTCACCCCCTGGCTGCCCATGGGGATGGGGCCAGGCGGTGGCTGATAAATTATTTTTTTTTAAATAAAAAATAAATTTTGTTAAATATGTTATTTGTATTTTTTAAAAAAAGGCCTAAATTTAAATGGTTTTTTTAATTTATATATGTTTGTAATTTAATTTTTTAAAATATTTTAAATGTTATTTAAAAAAAATAAAAAATATATTTAGCATTTTTTAATTTTAAATGTTTATTTTTTTTTTTTTTAAATCGAAATTTTTAATCAATGTAAAATTCAAATTTTAAATTTTAAAAATTTTTAATACAAAATTTGAAACGTTTTTTTTTTTTTTTTTAATCTCATATATATATATATATATATATATATATATATATATATATATATATATATATATATAATGTTTTTGATTTTTTTTTTTTAATTTGAAAATATGTTATATAATTTTCAAAATTTTAATTTTTGTTTTTTCTTTTCAACATATTTTGTTTTATTTTTTTAAATGTTTTTATTTTATTTTTTGTTTTTTTTGTTAAATTTCTAATTTTTTAAAATCTAGTTTGTTTTTAATTTTTAATTTTTGTTGTTAATGCTTTTTAAAAATTTCCTAATTACTTAAGTTTATAGTTTTTTTAAATTTTGGTTTCTTTTTTTGAACATTTTTATGATTGATTTTTATTTTTATTTTATGTTTTTTTTAATATATATTTTTATTTACATTTTGCTATTTTTTTTTTAATGTTTTCATTATTATTTTGAAATTTTAATGTTTTTTAAAGTCATGATAAAACCTTTTACACCATTATTTTAAAATGTTGAAAATTTACCTTAGGAAAAAAAAAATACGTGTTATTCCACCATCAACACTTTTCGTTTTGAGGGTGTTTTTTGCAAAATTTTTGTGCATAAAAATTCGTTTTTACTTGCATTTTTTAAAAATGTTGAAATTTTACCCTAAAAAAAGAGTCATCGTTCCAGTATCAAAACTTTTCATTTTCGCGGTGTTTTTTGCACAATTTTTGCACAAAAAATCGTTTTCACTATTCAAAATAAGTTTCTGATTCCTCTTCTTCACTAGGAACTTCTAATTTTTCTCCCAAAATTTCCTCACTAGTGGAGGATAGAAAAATTACTTCTGTAATTGGGGATGCATTTTCTTCAATTACAGCGTCAGTAGAGGAAGTGGGTGAAGTTCTGGATTGGATTTCTGATCTTGAGATTTCAGGAAGCCTTTGTCGACCTCTAAAAGGAATTTGGGTTTGAGTAGGTGCTGTGGATTCTCGAAGTCTAGGTGAAGTGAGTGGATTTGTGGGAATTAAACTTCTTCCTCACCCTACAAATCTACCTCTAGAGTCTCTATCCCTACACATATCATGTTTTGATTTTTTTTTCTTATCTTCTATTTGTACTTCCCTGGCAACAACGCCAAAATGTTTGGCCAATTTAATGTCTTTAAATTTTCAATCATAAATTGTCAACCAGGGTGCGTAGACTGATGAATTACAGATGCACTATATGTGCTAGAAGTTATTCCTTAAGTCGCTATGTTCCTGTTAGGGTCTAAACTTAAGATTAGTATGGAGATGGTGCCATTGATTATATTAATGTCTCGATGCCTAAAGTTATCAGCTAATTTATTAAGAGTTATTCTTTATTGAATTAGTTCATGGAATATATGAGAGTGCTTCTAACTTCTACTTGTGTTAGATTATTTTGGGTATTTTGTCTTGAGTCTTTAGGCTGCAGCTCTAATTCACTAAGTTCAAAAAAAAATCTTTTCTATTAAACTGAAAAGAAGTATTGTCTGAATTCGATTGTTAAGAAGAAGGCTCTCACACTTTTACTTACTCAATCTTATTCAAACAAGATATTCCAAATAAAATCTATACTTATGGAGTAAACACAATTAGACTATTCTAGATAAAAAGAAAATTAGAGAACCATGATGTACCAAGTAGAAATCAATTCAAATAGCAAATAGGTATAAAGCAGATGAAAGTACTCATTCATACAATGATTCACTCGTGAACTCAACATACTGCATTTCTCACACAAAAACAGATTATTCAAAGGAATGAAAAGAAATATAATTGCATTTGGTTAAAGACCTATCACTATCATAGGGGCCCTCCACAGATCAATCCATTATCTCCAATCAATGCAACGCATACACACACAAAATTGGTTCTATTGCTTGTAAACGAAATTTAACACACTGTCTCAAATTACATCATCCGGTGCTCACCAAATAACATTGCGGCCATAGTTTTTATAACAAATCTTTGGCATAATAGTCATGAGTAATTTAAGCCTAGATATCTTTATTCTAACTTATTATATCTCTAAACCTTCGATTTTCTATTCTAAAAGCAAATCGATAAGGTTTTGATGAAACTCAGATTTTGTTCCGGCAACGATCCTGTGGTTGACTTTGGGGTTTGACCGTGATATCCTATGCTCATCTTGATGAATTGGTTCAAAGGGATAGGAAGAGATCCATGAGGGGACCATTCCCTGTCCATTTGTATACTTCGTCGCTGTCCTGGAGCTTCTAAACCTTGCAAACAATGGAGACAGCTACAAAAATCTGGATTAGCTACGGAAACAGACCAATTCTATAGCTAATTGCATTATTTAACAAAACAATAGGGCATATAGTCAAACATGAAGAACAAGACATATTATTACTAACTTTTATCAAAACTTGGTGGATGTGGCATTATTTAGGTGGAAAATGTAGGAAAAGAGATGAAACATAGGAAAAAAGGGGTGTCATGGTAAGACAATCTTTGGACTCTACATTCCCCCAAGCTGGAGGTTTTGTATGTCCTCATACACTTCATCCTTGTTAGTCACTTGTGTCTTTTGTTCATCACCTCCAAGTTTCGCTATTTTCCTCTTTTTGGAAGCTACTGGCATCCTAGGTTTTCTCATGAGAATTTTATATTTTAGGCTGATAATCTCTCTTTGCATCATCATGTTTTCCTTCTTCAGCTTTTTGTTCTTTTTATACCATAAGCTCAAATAGAGGATGAGATTGTCACTTTTTGCAATTGGATCTCGCTTTGTGCCTTCAATGCTTGATTCTAATTCTTGAGATACTTGTTCAACGTTTCTAATTCAAAAATCTCCTGCTTTTAAATGTTTGTGGCTAAGTGTTACTATGGTTCATTTAACTGGTTGCTCCCTTCTCCAGGACTCTGAATTATTTCCTTGGTAGTTGTCTCCTTTCTTTCCAATGACTCTATATATTCATATATCTCCTGCTGGACAGGGTCAATACATAGACTATGCACTCGACTTCTGAGAGGTGAGCTACAAGGTGGTGGCGATACCCTTGATGATGATTCTGGTGACCCTTTTGGAGGACTTTCAGGGTTTTTGGTTGGATTGTTCTTAGTTGGCTCATTCTCAATTGTCTCATCCTTAGTTGGCTCGTTTTATTCGAGATAAATGTACTCTATAGCTTTCATGATTGTCTATTACACTGTGCTCAACCTTATGCTCCTCCTCAATCCTGAGATTTGTGATCCCTGAACCTTCTTTATTTTAGTTTCTGAGTTTTCTGCTTGAGGAAGGGTCCTGATTTGTGGTATTTATTTTTCTCTTTTGCTAACTTTATTCCTTTTAAGATTCCCCTTTTCATTTTCTGTAATATGTCTACTATGGGAAACTCTTCTTCTGATAATTATGGGTGAGTATGGGGTTCCTGCTCTTTTACCCCTTCTATGGTTCTCTTCCTTCCTCTGAGGGTCCTATTGTTGTTGGCTTTTTTTGGGGATCTTTCTTCAAAATGGTTCCTAACTAGGAAACTCTCCCAGTTATCCCCTATACTCCGAAGATGGAACTCAAATAATATCTTTATCAGGCCATGATGATACATGGTGTTTTCTATACACTAAATTTTCTTTTGAATGTTTGTAGACATTTTCTTGAGACTATTTAGGAGAAAATAAGGAAGTTTCATTTGGTGATCTTCAAGAAAATGCCTCATCATTCTAACATGGTAAAAATACATATGTACCCGAACCTACCTTCACAGGTGACACATTTTTTAAGTATAAGCAATAAATTTCTCCGTTTGTTCTCAAGGGTTGTGCTGGGAATACCTTTCTTGAAGATAGTGGTGTCCATATTTGGATTTTTGAGGAATACCTTCCAATACTCTACATTAATTCCCCTGTTCTTGAACCATTTTTCTCCACTCCTTGGTAATTATGTAGCCTCTATTATCAAGGATTTTGTTATGGTGATCTTAATGTCTCCTATTTCAGCTTCAGTTCCATCAAACGAGCGCGCGAATGTCTTGGTCACTTCCCTATGAAATCTGTTTATTTTTTCAATGAACTGCAACCATTTTTTCTTTTACAACACCTCTTTGGTTTGAGGGTATCCCTCCAGGAATTTTGTCCCTGGTGGCTCAGTTCGAACAATTATCCCCATTATGGAGGATGATTTTCCTCAAAGACTGGTTACCTTCACAGGGGAATTGTGTTGGTAGGGTTTTACTAAATGGCGGAAGGATGGAGTGGCTTATGAAAATTCAGAGAAGTGTAAGAACAAGTGGATTATGATAAGGGTTATAGGAATGAATCAGACCATTAGGCACATTTAAAATGATGATTTGATAATTACTTCGGCGGATTTGCAATGAGGACGTGACATGACTTTTTAAATGGTGGCTTATGATATTTTGTTAGGCGACCATCACCTTTAAGTTATGATGATTTCATTTTAATATTCGGTAGTACTATGTCTTCTTAGCCATATATATGATATATCAATCCTTATTGCTAAATTAAAGTAGCACATACCTTTGATCCACTTTTGCTAACCTTGTTTGTTGTTCTGATATCTCTTGCAGGGAATTTGCTTTGTCAGTTGTCTTTTAATTCAAATCACCAAGTGTCCTTGTAGGCTAAAAAATTATTAGGCTGCAGAAACTTATCGTAGCTGGGAAACTTGTCCAAGCTGCGGAAAGTTGTTGATTCTGTAGCTGAGAAATAATTTTTTTTTATAAAGGAACTTTATTATTTTCTTTTGAAAAGAAAATTTGAAGTGCCAACAAAAATTGGTTTTCACTCTAAATTTTCTGTATAAACCTGCCAACAGCATGTTAGTTTTCATGTTTATACCTTTTATTTTTTATATTAATTAATTATATGTGTTATATATATATGCATATATATATACATATAATTTACTTATTATTTTATTATTTATTTTTTTAGAGAGTAAATTGAGTAAAAAATTCTAAGGTGGAAAAGAAGAAGAATTCTTCTTGATCACTTTCAGTTCTAAATTATATTGGAACATTTTAAAAAACTCCTCTTTTATCAATGGCTTCTTGTACAATCTGAGTTAATGTCCATTTACTAATAGAGGAATTTTCTCTTCATCAATAGTCCTGATTCTGACTGCACCATTGTCAAAAACACTTTCAATTTCATAAGGTTCAAACAAGTGGGTTTGGAATTTCCCTTGAAAATTCTTGAACTTTGAATCAAAGAGTAATGCCCAATCTCCTGGATGAAATTTCTTTTCCTTAATGTACTTATCATGCCATCTAGATCTTTGTTGTTGAACTAGGCTAGTTCTCTGGAAGGCTTCTTGTATGATTTCATCAAGTTCATTTAGTTGTGTCATCCTTTGCTTCTATGCTTTTGATAAATCAAGATCTAACTAGACTATTGTCTTATAGGTCTGGATCTGGGATTATATTGGAAGTAAGACTTGCTTCGCATAAACAAGTTCATAGGGAGTATGTCCCGTAGTATTTCTCCATGTAGTTCTATAGGCCCATAAAGCTTCTAGAAGCTTTTTCACCCAATCCTTCCTATGTAGATGTACATTCTTGGTAAGGACAACTTCAATCACCTTTTTTGTGGACTCAACTTGTCCATTGGCTTGTGGATGGTATGGAGTGGACTTCCAATGTTTGATTTTGTATTGATCCACAATTGTTTTAAACATAACAAGCTAGGTTTCCTAGAAAAAAATTTCCCTAATTCGTAATAGTTAAGGAGATATGAAGAGTTATTTGGAGGCAGTTTGTTAACAATATCATTTTTTCCAGAATTGTAGAAAACGCCAAGATTTGGAAAATTCATGTCAGATATTCATTCCTTCAATAGGTAAGTGGTTGTATTGATATTATATTGATGAATATCAATTGGGATTCAATCCCCATGTTATTTTCTAAGGAAACAATCATGTAAAAATAATATAAAAGGAGGAGTTACGTAGGTGTGCATGATGGGAGATTGCAGAGTGTAAAGCACACTTCATTGCAGAAGGAGGATTGGTTCTGATTATGCAGGGAAGGAGGAGTTGCATGCTTAGTGGGATGATCCTTGGAGGGGACCACTGGAGCCAAGCGCAACTTGTTTGGTCATGATGTAACAAGACTTCAAGATTAATAGAAATTTTGGCATTCCACTTACATTTATGTTTCTTATGAATATGCTTGCACTGTGATTTAATTGTTGCAAGGGCAACAAGTTGGGTGATTGGGCCCACTAGCTAGTCCATTGTCCCAAACCTCTTAAAATTATTTTGTTGCATTTTATTTTTTGCGTAGTATGTGAGTGTGATTTCATATAAATTTGCAATTTCATTTCACAATTCTGCTTTATGATTTCTGCTTTATGCCTTGATCATTCAATTTGTGATTTTATCTACAACGCTTTCTCATAGCTTTGATCATTTTAGTTCAATTAATAATAGTGTTATGTATTTTTATAAAGACCAAGGCAAAGGATAAGCATCAAATTTTTTACTGCATCTCTTATTTCCATTACAACTTAAGTGTGATACTTGCCATGATCTCATTGTTGCATAATGAGGTTTTCTTTTAGGATATAATGGTGAAGGAAATGATTGTTGAGTAAGAGTTCTGATTAATTCAACTTAACATGTATCATTGAGAATTCATGATTTTCTTAAGATCATTATTTAAATCTGAAACTGATTCATGCGCTTTGAAAGAAAAGCATTTATTCTTTCACTTTTGCAAGAAAATGTTAGGATCAACCTAAGGAAAGATTGTGAATCTTGTTGACAAAATGCTCACATAATTCTTCATTATAATTAAATGTTTAATATATTATAAGGAAGTATTTAATAAGATTAGGCTAAACAGAGGTTGCTGATGTTATGGGGTCTGCTATGAAGCTAGGGTTTCAGCGATAGAGAGGTTGTGTTCTACTTGCTCTGGTGGAAGTTTTGGAGCGAGGAATAAACGCAGAGAGCCTGAGCTCGCCTACGATGGATAAAGCCAGAAATCCACCACCATTTGTAGAGGAGAGAGAACAGAAAACAGTGGGAACTGAAGGAGAAATGGAAGCAAGTGCGGGGAGGGGAGAGATCCCCTCCTACAAGAATATGACAAAGGGGGAATCAAGTAAGGAACAGACACGGACGGGACCGAGGGAAAACGACGAGGAAAACCCTGTAAAAGGAACCAGTTGGCAGACGAGATTAAGTGGAAAATGCCATCCAAGGGCATCGAAAAAACCCAGGTTTCTGATTCCGAACAATAAACTTGAAGAATACAGAAGCTATATGAAAGATTATGCCTTAATATGCAAGTTTGTAGGGTTTTGGTCGACCGAGAAAGACTTATCCAAGTGGATACATCAGAGATGGAAACCGGCAGGCCATGTAGAATTAAAACTGGAGCCAGGGGTTTCTTTATAGTCATCTTCTCAAATGTAGAGGATAAAGAAAGAATTTTCGAAGGTGGCCCCTATTTCATGAATAATGCGGGCCTGTTCATTCAACATTGGGAAGACTGTTACAACCCAGACATAGAGGAAATGTTAGCAGCACCAGTCTGGATCAGACTCTTTGGGCTTCCAATGGAATTCTGGGACCCGAAGATCATAGAAGGAATAGGCAATGCAATAGGATCATTTGTGAAAGTAGCAGAATCCACTAAAAGAGGGAGGTACACGTCTTATGTCAGGATATGCGTGTATATGAATATAACTGAACCCCTCCCAGAATTTATGGAACTGGAGTACCACGATGAGGTCTAGCAACAACCAGTGGACTATGAACACATTCCATTCCGGTGCAGAAGATGCCACGAATATGGCCATATTTACAGACAATGCCCTTTAAATAGAACAGAGGAACCAATATATAGGAAGGAAAAGGTGATCCCCCCACCTGAGGACTCAGGAAGGGAAGAAGAGGGTTTCAAAGAAGTACAAAACAAAAGAAAGGCAAGGAAAAATATACCTTAGAGACAAGAACCCAGCAAAAATAGCCCCCTGGAGACGGAAAATAAGTTCAAAGCCCTACGGGAAGAGGAAATAGAGATGGTAGAGGAGGGAAGCGAGGAGGAACCAATGGAAATATTAAAAGAATCGGAAAAAAAGGAAACAAGACAAGGAGAAGAAGCACAAGGAGGAGTAGAAGAGAAGGGATAACCGACATAGGAACAAATTCAAATGGAGATAGATTCTGAGAAAGAGAAAGGAGGGGAAGAAGAGCACATAATGAGAAAACTGCTGCAGGAATGGAGATTTTTGGATGAAAGACTCATCCCATAGGAACAGAAGCAAGTATACAAAGAGGTGTTTCAAAGATATAAAGAAAAAGCGGGGGTAGCTACAGCACATAAACTGGATCAGATAGAAAAGCAAGGGCCTCAGAACTCTGGAATGGGTAGCTCTGGCAAAGGGGGAAAAAAAGAGGTCGGCGCTCACTGAGTGAAACAATTCAAGAAGTGGGAGAAACGTTGGTGAACTCAGGAAGGGTAATACCTCTATCAGAGGTATTTCATCAAACCACAAAACTATTTAAATGATAATTACAAGCTGGAACATCAGAGGTCTTAACAGCAGGGGTAAACAAAGACATTTGAGAGATAGATTGAAAAAAGACAAGCCAAGTATAATGATAGTCCAGGAAACAAAGATTAGCATGCAGAAAATGGAAGAAATAATAAGCAGGTGGGAAATCCGGTATGAAATTATGGGGCAGGATGTGGCAGGCAGCGCAGGGGGATTGGCAATCTTATGGAACCCAGAGGAAATACAATTTAGGAATTGGACAAGCTTCCCATGGATCCTTTTAGGTATGTTCAATTTGATAGGGTCTTCTGATTGGGTTGCTCTATCTGGAGTGTATGGTCCACACTCACCCAATGAATGCAAAGGCTTCCTACAGAATGTGAAATCAATTCGAAGACTTTATCCAGGAATGCCTTGGATAATCGGTGGGGATTTCAATATGATCGTGTCCTTATCAGAGAAGAGAGGAGGATCAAGAAGAACAAACCGGGACATGAATGCCTTTAGAGATATGATAACGGAGAAACGAATGGTGGATATACAAACCATAAATGGTATCTACACATGGAATAATCATAGAGGAGGAACAAACAAAATAGCTTCAAGATTGGATAGATTCCTAGTTTCGAAACAAATCATGATGAAAGATGTATACATAGAGGCAATGATTCTTCCTACAGTTGGCTCTGATCACTGGCCAATAAAGTTAGAAATTGACCTCAAGCAGAGCCCAAAAAAAGATCGTTCAGGTTTGAATCCTTCTGGCTCGGGAACCATCAGTTTCTGCCAAAAGTTGAAGAATGGTGGACCACAAGCAGGCAAAGTGGGAGAAGCAAAATGCAAACTTTCTAGTTAAAATTGAAAGAACTTAGGGGGGGAATAAAAAAATGGAACAAAGAAGAATTTGGGGACATATTCAGAGATCGACAACGCTTAGAGCAAAAAATGAGTGAGTTACAATAGGCGAATATAACAGAAGGTAGAAATGAAGAGAGAAGTAGGGAAGAAGGAATTGTAATAGGCCAACTTGACGAATGAAGAAAACAAGAAGAGATCTCGTGGAAACAAAAATCATAGGTCCAGTGGCTTAGAGAAGGAGAAAGGAACACAAAGTTCTTCCATCAAGCCATGATCCAGCACAGGCAGAGAAATAGGATCTTCTCAATTAAAAACATGGAAGGTCAACACATAACCCAGCATGATGAAATGAAGCAGGAGCTTGTAGGGCATTTCAAAGGTATTCTCATTGAACCTCAGAGGAATAGATCGGAGGCCATAGGTAGGATAAGCAATGAAATCCCAAATTTGGTAACCAGGGACCAACTTAGCCCTAATGAGAGCAACTACCTTGGAGGAAGTTGAGGAAATAGTGAAGGGCATGAAAAGAAACAAAGCACCAGGACCCAATGGATTTACAGCTAGATTCTACCAAGCAAACTGGCAGTTCATAGGAAAGGAAATTCTAGAAGTTGTAGAGGAAGCGCACAAACAACAAAAGGTATGGCCTGGACTAAACTCTACTCTTGTTTCTCTAATTCCTAAAACAACTCATTTGGAAACTGCTGAGGGTTTTAGGCCAATCGCTCTCTGTAATGTCATCTATAAGATTATAGCCACCTTAATGGTCAAAAGACTGAAGCCAATCCTCCCCAACATAATATCCCCAGAACAAACTGGGTTCGTAGAAGGGAGGCAAATCTTAGATGGTTTGGTTGTTTCTCAAGAAGTAATACATTCATTGAAACAGAAAAAGGAACCAGGCATGATGATAAAACTGGATCTTTCTAAAGCTTATGATCGCCTAAATTGGAGCTGTTTATAGTCAATCCTTCTGGCTTATGGGTTCTATAACAGGTGGGTGAAATGGATACTCAGCATGATCTCCGCGCCCAATTTTTCCGTTCTTTTGAATGGTATCCAACTGTGACCTTCAATGCTTCAAGAGGCCTGTGCCAAGGAGACCCCTTGTCTCCATTCTTGTTTATAATAGCGGCTGAGGGACTGGGAAGATATATCAAAAGAGAGCTCAGAGAGAGGAAAATAAAAGGGCTGAGGCTTTGGGGAAACAACATCCCTGTTGCTCACCAACAATTCATAGACGATATCATGATTTTCTGTAAGGTCTCCCTGAGAGAGGTCAAAAGGATAAAAGAGGTCTTAGACTTATTCATGGAAGCTTTGAGCACTGAAATTAATAAGGATAAGTCGAACACCTTTATTTTCAACACACTTGAAATGGTGAAATACCATCTGACAAGAACGCTGGGGTTTAGAAAGGGAGAATTTCCAACAAAATACCTGGGCGCCATGCTTGACATGAGTTCGCTAAGGATTTCTAATTGGCAACCAATTCTTGCGAAGCTCAAGAACCCATTATCTAACTGTTCCTTTTGGTCTCTTAATATAGCAGCTCAATTAGTGCTTCTCAAATCAACTCTACAATCAATTCCAATATACCTTCTATCGGTTATGGCAGTTCCAAAAGGAGTAAGTACCAAAATGATTGAAATTTTCCAAAACTTTATTTGGGGAGGGCAAAATCAGCAGAAGAAATGGGCCTTAATCTCATGAAATAGGCTTACAAAAGCAAAGGAGGCAGGGGGACTAGGTGTAAGAGATCCGCTTCTACTAAACCAAGTCCTGGCGGCAAAACTATGATGGCGCTGGATGAAAGGGGGTAAAGACTTATGGAAAGAAATCTGGACGCAGAAATATTCAATGCCAACTTCAGCTAAAGGAATCATGTGAAAGGAAGTGATGCCAAAGGGATCTACGATATGGGATCTGGCATGCCAAAACAGAGACAATATAAATATGCATGCTTTTTGGGAAGTTAGAAATGGAAGGACAACAAACTTCTGGGAGGAAGCCTGGCAGCAGAGGGAAAGAATGGTGGATATTCAGGGGTTGCAAACCATTTACAGAGAAGCCAAGGCCAAAGGCTTAACTCATGTAAATGATTATTGGAAGGAAGGAGGTGAAAATGAGATGTGGAGCGAATGGAAAGACCCCGGAGATTGGGATAATAATATTAATGATGATCTTAAAGAAAGGATAGAAAAAGAGATGGACTCCAGAAGGATTAAAAAAAGAACTGGGCCGGATATTCTCAGATGGGGCAGATCTACAAAAGGCACCTTCACTGTTAAGGAAGCATACCTCATAAAATCTAAACAAGCATTGGAAGAACAGACACAAGATTGGAAACAATTATGGAAGAGCAAGTGGTGGCCAAAGGTCACCATGTTCACTTGGCTAGTGGGAAGAAGACGCATCCTGACATGGGATCAACTCCAGAAATGAGGGTTCCAAGGGCCACCAAGATGCTTCCTATGTAAACAAGACACAAAAACCCAGGAGCATATCCTAAATTCTTGCCCGATAGCTCAAGAACAGTGGGAAAAGACCAGCAGCCTCTTTGTAAAGACGAACCGTAATCCCCAGGACATAGTTAAAACTATATCCCAATGCGGAAAGGGACAATTTCAAAGTCCGGTCGTGAGAAGAGCTTGGAGCCTGGCTGTAGGATTCAACATATGGACCATCTGCAAAGAGAGAAATAGAAGGATATTCCAAGACAAGATTATCTCTCTGGAGGAGTTATGGAAAAGAAATCAAAATCTAATAAGAGAAACAATCCTATCGGAAACTTAGAACCAGGAAGATTGGGATACTACTGCGGAAGAGGACCGAATTCTATGGAAGCTAAATATGGACCAAGGGATGGTCTATCCTCAGCAACAAAAACCTCAAAATATACAGAACCAAAGTCCAACTGTGTTCATTCGCCCTCAAGGTGGCTTTATAAAACTTAATTTTGACGGAGCGTCAAAAGGAAATTTGGGACTTGCTGGATACGGCGGGATTTTCAGAGATAGTCAAGGCCAAACCAGGTGGATTTATGCTGACCAAGGAGGCATGATGATTAATAATGAAGCATAATTCATGGCTACCTACCAAGGAATTAAGATTGCAATAAGAAATGTATACATGAAACTAGAAATAGAAGGGTATTCAACTTTAGTTATAGAAACAATAAGAAAATTGAATGATGCGAAAGCATGGGAACAGGTGGCTAAGAGCTGGAGGACGGCGGGCCTCATCCAGGAACTAAAAGAATCAATGAAACGTATTGAGTACAAGGTTTTTCATCATGTAAGGAGAGAAGGCAATAGAGCTACTGATTACTTGGCGAATTGGGGCTGCAATGAATCGAATGGGAAAGTAGATAGCATATGGCCATCGCAGCTGGAAGGGACTCGTTGGGAGGAATTAAATTCCATCACCAATCAGGACAATAATGAAAAAGCATAGATATCATAAAGGATAGAGATAGACCTCGATCGGGGTGGAGAAAAGGACCCTGTGTAGATTAATGACGGTGGGTAGTGCGTGTCAGCACAAGCCTCACTCTTGGGAAATCATTTTAAAGGATGCAAAGAGAGAATACAGAGAAGAGAGAACCCCGAGACAAGGTACCAATCGAATTATGCCGAAAGAAGGGAGGGGAAACAGCGGCGATCAGTTGGTGGTGTGCAGAAGAGGTGGCAATAAATCAACGGGAGCAAATGAAGATATCTATGCTAATAAACTAAGGACTTGTAAGGTGGCGAAGGCTGTTGATACCTGGCGTAGAATTCTTGGATAATGTTTCCGAAAAGGGAAAGAGAATATGGCGGAGGGAGGTAGGCAGGAAAGAGTAAGTAGTGAAGAGGATGGTAGAAGGATGAGGAAGACGGTTAAGCGGAGGACTCAGGAGGACGATAGCTCTCAGGGGATTAATAACCATTAGAGGTTTAAAGAAAGTGAGGAGAGGATCAGGAGGAAGGAGCAGGAGGGGATGGAAGAAGATGGAATTTATAGAGAAGGAGAAATGAAGAACGAGAAGGATGAATGCAGGGGGAAAGGGAGGTTCGAGGTCGGCCAAGGAAGCTAGGGTAACACCCGTGGTCGCCCTTCCAAAAGAGATAAGGGTAGAGGTAGCAGGGGTCGAGGGAGAACCGGGCAAGCTGGGAGCTATGATCCAGAGACTCAGTCCTCCAATCAATGGAAAAGAGGACATCGAACTATGAAACAGATGGCCAGAGATACTGAACGCGCATACAACAATGAGGCCAACGTGGAGATAAGAAGGATTATAGAGAATCTGGAAAATAGAGTTCTGAAGGAGGCTTCTAATCCTGAGATGGAAGATTGGTGCTCTCTTATGCTGGACCTTGGAAACACCAGGGGACGCCTCTCCCAGTATAAACAGGCTCTGCATATGTAACAGGTTGCAGAAGAAATGACGGAGATAGTGCAAGGGTTCCCGAGCTTGAAAGAGGAATTGAAGAGCCTACACTTCACGCTTCTGAAACAGGATAGAAAAATTGAGGATATCCAAAGCATGCTGAAGGTGATAACCAAGGTGCACCGTGAGGAAGAGTTTAAACCGGAGATCATGGTTGAATGATTTGTTTTTGTTGTTTTTTCAAATTTTAGCAGTTAGGATCAAGAGAATCAGTTTTGTGGACAGTTTGTGGAATGCAACAGTCGATAAGGATATAGCTTTAGTTTGTTGGTAGCCTGATAGTTATGTTTTAAACTTGTTAATGCACTTACTTAGTTTTTAAGTTGACAATATTTGACTTTCAGTGACCGTCTTACCCGGTTTCCCTTCAGGGCGGGTGGAGGTTACCTGTGTTTGTACATAGTTCTACTGGTTTTTTATAATAGAAAAGGCCCTACCGTAGATTACAAAAAAAAAAAATTATTAGTCTAAACAACACGAATTATATATTGGTTCTTATTGCATATTTCTCTTACAACTAAAGTATTGAATTATCTTTAAGAGATGCGGTGCATTATTATCTTGATTCTTTTTAAGTCATTCGATTATTTCCTTAGATTAGTTGTAATGAAGGTTCCCTGTGATTTCTAGTTTAATTTCATGCTTGCAACATAGTAGTAATTTTTAAGAGGTTTTGCATTCCTTATTTCTTGAATCACTTTCTTTTGAAAGGGGAATACATTCCTTTGTCCCTTAGACAAATGAGGAAGACTTACTGCAGGAATCAACTCAACCCAGAAGAGGAGCCAAAAGTAGATTCCTGGAGTGTGTTTACTTTTATTTGAAGAGTCTTGTTTATTTTTCCTGAATGATGCTTATTTTGAATTTCTTGCAAAAACTTGGTTTTTATTTGACAAATCCCTTAGGTAATATTCTGGCATATATTGTGCTACGCCTCTAAGTCTTACGACCCCAGATTGACAAATTAAATGTTGGTGTAAATCTTGCATTTATACCGCTTGACATTTTGGCGTTGTTGCTGGGGAGGCGTTGTAGGATAAGGCCTCAATGATTTTTCATGCTTTTCACTTTCCTATGCAATTGAATTTCTACATTAACGAGATTCCCTTTGGTTGTTGAAGCATATTGGACAACATTCCCAGAGAGCTCACAAGCCAGGTTTTCATTTCTGCAAATGAGTGATTTCCTTTACTGCAAAGTGTGATGCCTGATTTGTTTCTTTTACTGCAATTTAGTTTTTATTAATAATTTTTCTTTCTACAAAGTGTGATGCTTTGTTTACCGCAATTGAGTTTTTTATGAGAAATTTCTTTTACTACAAAGTGTGTTACTTTTTTGTTCTGCAATAGAGGTTAGTTAATTTCCGCAAGTGTGATTTCCTTAGTTTACAATATTGGTTTTTTCTTTCTACTACAATTGATCTTTTGAGTTTTTCAAGTGCTAAAGGAACCCCCGACTCTCAATCCAGGTGCTGAAAACACTTTCCGGTTGGCAGGAAAATGCCAATAAATGTGATGATATTCAAAGAACTATCTCAAATACTGGCAGAAGCTGGGGTCTCTTCTTCACAGAAAGAACACATCCTGGCATTAATTAGAAATCATTCTACTCCTATGGAAGAAGAGAATCATGAAGAACCAGAATATCTTCCTAGGGAGACCAAGAAGATATGGATCATGCTTGATGAGGAGAAGCCATCAGAGGCAAAGATTGAAGAACACCAACATGATCCAGCCTGCACATTAGAGGATGAATAAAGAAATTTGGAGGATTTGAATGATGCACCAGATGTTGCCCATGAATTAAATTACCAAGAGTATATGGATCCCATAGAATCTTGGTTTCAGATGACTATCAATATTCATCCCTCCCTTATCATTCAACAATTTGTAGCATTGAATTATTTAATGTAGCAGGTACCTCATGTTCTGGTATTTTCTTGCATATATTTTATAAATTTGAACATGAATATGATTATCCTCTTATTGCGTACTTGGTTGCACTAGAAGTCGTCCTATACTTAAAAGGGAGTCTTTCACTTCTTAGGGTAGAGTAGGGTAGAAGAATAAAGAAATGCCATGAATAAATATGTTACAACAAATGCAATTGGGGTTTTGAATTTCAAAGCGTAGCCACTGAAACTGGTTTTGATCCTAATTGGTTGTTACACACACCTGTGAAAAATCTTGTTGACTATGATTCACTCTAATACCTCATGATTTTGCAAAAGTAATCATGATTAACCACTCTAATGAAGTTGTCATATGAGATATATATTTTCAGTTTCCCTTAGAAGGTACTATTGGAGAGCCCCCAATGGTGGACCGCTCTTGTAAAGATCTTAATAATCTATTCATGAGAACACTAGCATTATTAACTTAAAGAATCTTTCAGTCATTATCAGGGATATTTTTCATAAGTCTTTAGGGTAGAGGAACTAGCCAGTAATGATTAGTCATTAAAAAATTTTCATGCCATCCCATACTCTTAAGGAGTAGATCTACCTCCCCACTTATTAAGTAATCTTCAAAGTTAATTACAATCAGAATTTTCAAAAATATTTAGGGGAGGATAGGAGGTCTCTTGATGAGGTGACCTACCACGATCATGAGACCTAACATGCATGACATTACTATGTTGGTCAGTAAGCTAGAGTAATGGCTTTCAGCTGAAAAGCTGGAAGACAGGAGGTCTCATCACGAGCCGACCTATTCATCAGTGTTAATTCTTGTGAGTGGCACTACCATCAACTGGTTACCAAGAGGATAGTGGGCTTCACCTAAAAATTCAAATAAGATAACTCTGAATCTATATCTAGCAAGTGGGATATAGGCATTTCATTGGGTTAAAAGATATCCCTGTCGAGGCTATAGACGCATGCAGGCAGCAGGGCCATGTTTGTGGTATTAAAGTTATTTGCATACTAAGATTTACTTAGTTATACTTCTATTTCCCTAAAAATAATCATTTTATTTTTTGGACAATGGTTTTAAGATTATTTGAGCATGATGCTTCGAGTTCTATCTTTCAAAAATTAGGAATCTTTAATAATGTGGTACCCTCAGTGAAAGTAATTTTTTGTACTAGATTAAGAAGAAGCTTAGTTTTGCATCTAGATGAAAACAAAATTTAGAGTGTTTGTTGATTGGTCCAAGAAGGTCTTGGCTTAGTGGGTCCTGAACTAGGTTCAGAGTTAAGTTAGCCAAACAAATCCCTACACTACTGGCTCTCTTGGGATCAACCCGCGGAGCACAAATTGAAGTCTCACCCGAAGGAGTATGGGGAGATGATGGAACCAAGTTTCCGCACCCAGAGATTAGTGTAATGTCATTTTATGCCCCAATTCTACCTTCATGCATATCGATAAGGCTTTTAGGGTTTATCGATATACTTCCCTTAATCACTCTTTATACCTTTGTGAAGGTCCATGACTCTCTTTCGTTGACCCTAAACAGGTGAATCAACTACTTATGCGCCTCTCTGATTGGTCCTACTTCAATATTTACCCATATTGGCTTGAGTATCTGATACTTTAATATGAATTAAGATATTGTTCGTGTAAAGCGATATTATTACTTGCATTCATATAACAACGTACAATATGTAGATTCACCTATCAATATAGTATTAAATTAGAAACCCATTATTCATCATAACATAATCACATTCATACAAAAGAGAAGTAAATGGACAAACACAAATATTTCCAGAATAATCTCCTTTATTGATACTTCAGATCTTCTTATAGACTCAAACTACCCTGCATAGTCAGCGGCAGGGGTCCGCGCACTCAGTTGCAAACTCTACTCTAGGCCTCTATGCACTCAGCTACAGAGCCTGTCTTCTACTTTAAGACTCTTCGATCTTCACATCTACTAAGTTACCCATTACATTCATCTTCATCAAAACTTCCCTACCAAAAACTACCTTAGACTCTCTAAGACTTCCCTTTTTTATATAATCCCATGGTCTGTGGACCATGGGTAGATCTACTAAATCCGACACAACATACATAAACAAAGGGTAAAACCTTTTATGACACTTTACCATCTACACACTCCATGACCACAACTTGTGGAGACTTTAGATTTTACATACAAAAACTTAGGCTTTCTACCCCAAAACTTGGGCTTTTAACCCCAAGATTGACCCTAGGGGACCTTGTCCCAATAGGCCCACAAAAACAATATGGTGACTCGCCCCTGAGTCACTTTGCTGGCATGGAGATCTTATTGCAAATACCTCCCAAATCCACTTGCGCCACTGTAACTCCATTTGTTGACTGCGTAGCTGCCTGCTTGACTTGCTCCACCAGCTACTCCATTGCTTGTCTTGTGTTATCTGCCTAGATCTTTTGTTGTGTTGTCTACAGCGCAATGATTTAGTCACCATGTTACAACACAGCGTAGATGCTTCATGTAATCGATTCTTCTAGTGTTCCAACACCTCATCTGAATCTGATGTGTAGGAACTTTCGCGGTCCCATGCAATTCATCCATCAACTGTCAGATTCACCCAATCTTGATCTCACACTATTATCTTAAAAATATGGTCGAAATCATCATCACTTTCATAATCACAGACCAGCTCAGTATAGAACGGTCCCTCTGTAGGGTCCAGGGGCACTACTACACGGAGAAATATCTCCTCAAATGTCATCGTCTGCTTCTTCAAATTGATCACCCCATTCATGTCAATGGCCTAGTCAATCACAAGGAGTGTAGGGTAGGGATTTATGTCATTCACAATCTCAATCACTTCAAAATCAGCCAACGCACTCGTGCCTTCAATATCTACTGTTACTCCCTATAATACTCCCATGTGTATAATATTCTGTTGATTTTCCATACTCAATTGAATTGGATACCACTGCAGCGCAAGTCTCCCCATTCTATCCCATATCTATTTAGGAAAAAACATTCGCATCTGACCCCAGATCCAAAATATCTTGATCCATCTTATACTCTCTGATCTGCGCAGTGAGCCTCATCTCACGTACTATTCTTGCCTTATGCTTATCAATTTTACTAACTACGTGTGGTCCCTCAGGAGCATTTTCTTTTCCAACACACTTATTTATCAACTCCTATAATCCCTTCACAGCCTTGCTATCCTGCAACAACTTCATACAGGTCTCCAAGAATGTAGTGAGCATAGAGGGGTCCATTTCTTTATACTCCTTATCCTGACTTCCTGAGGTAGAGGCCTCACTGAATCTTTTCTTTGCTTCCATAAACATTTAGCTCATGTGCCCCAGATCAAAGCCAACCTCCTTTTCTGGAGCTTTGCGGACCCACTCACTTTCTTCGATTTTCTTTCCTTTATCTTTTCTAGTCGTCATTCCACTTCGCAACACTATATTCACATTAGGATCTTCT
>APFE030793655.1:0-13802 GCA_000404065.3 Pinus taeda
AGAACTAAAAGGAGAGGTAACTTCAACATAAAGGCAGGGTGGGTGGTGCATTAACTAGCCCGAACTAATAAGATATGGGGCACTATTTCGGGCAAGTTTTCTACCAATGTATTCATGCGAGTAGAGAATGCTTGTGCACAGAGCCCCATTGGACCAAGTGAGTGGAATTAGATCCAGACTTCTCCATGGTTGATGTCTCATATGTGAAAACTAAAGAGACTATAGTTTCTAATCTATTTGTCAACGTATCCGTGTTGTTCATGGCTAGTAAAAGTCTCTATGCCAACATTATATATGAAAACATCGTACGCTAGATGGAAATGACTTGTCCGTGGCTAGGTGAAAACTACATTGATTGAATCAAGGTGCAGACATCTATATTTCTTTGTTCATGGCAAAGCTAAGTCTCTATGCCAATATTTTGTATATTAAGTTTTAACAACACTAGATTCCAACTTCTCCATGGGGATATTCTAAAAATGTGTCTCTATGGATCGACAGCGGTCCTAATCAATCAGTTGTTGTCCCCCCCCCCTCTGGTGGTTCCTACCATTCCCGGTGGGGAAACAATCTTGTCTATGCCAATATTTTGTATATTAAGTTTTAACAACACTAGATTCCAACTTCTCCATGGTGATATTGTAAAAATGTGTCTCTATGGATCGACAGTGGTCCTAATCAATCAGTTGTTGCCCCCCCCCCCGGTGTTTCCTACCTGTGCCGGTGGGAAAACGATCCTGTCTGTCAATTCTATTCGGTGCACTCTATGCAAGCTCGTATATCAATTAGTAATATGAATGCATTGTTACAGAGCTTAGCGTAAATCGAACCATTAGTAATACTTGGTGTTGTATCTTCATATTACTCATGTTAAGATTTACTTGAGCTTGAACATAGAGCTATACCGCTGTAATCATACTGGTAACAAAGCTGTAGTCATGTTGTGCTTATTGTATTGCTCTTACTCTTCCATTATGTTATGAACAAAGACCATTGCTCCTATCTATATATGCACATAGAGCTTGTAGTTAATATGGACACTAGTGGTACTCAATATCAGTTTCATTTGATATGCATATCCTTGGCTCTTTCTATCCCGTAATACTGATGATCTGCTTATAACCATATTCATTATGGCTATTGTTCAACGTGTGTGATCGATATCCATGATTACTAAAAAGCCGAGTAATCTACATAATGATAATAAGCTTACTGTATATACCAGCTTACTTTACCATGCCATTGCTCAGCTGAATACAGTGTGCTTATACTACAATGGTGTCACTACTAGTTATGGATAATAATATACACCTACTAGTTCATCTTCTCGGAATGTGCTTATTGCACTCGAATCACCATAAGTACCGACATAATGTTATACACCTTGTATACTACTTGCTAAGGTAACTATAAGAAATACAGTAATCAAACATGTAGAGCTTAGTGATGTGATAGATAAGGCTACTAGTGCTTATAACAAGCTATATGAGTCACACTTCTTCTGTAATCATTAAACCTTAACCAAGCTAAGTAAGGATATGTAACCTTTATTGTGATTATGCCATACTAATACTAACCATAAACCTGGTTGTTGCAAGCTGATTCCCATTGGTCTGAATAAGGCACTGATTACACTTGATGAAGCTTTCATATATTAGATAAAATATGTGTTGTTAATTGTAAGCATGATATGGGCTCACTACTTGTTAAGCTATATACCATGTTATCAGTGTTATAATGGTCGTAGATCACTGTAAACCTGGTTGTTGCAAGCTGATTCCCATTGGTCTGAATAAGGCACTGATTACACTTGATGAAGCTTTCATATATTAGATAAAATATGTGTTGTTAATTGTAAGCATGATATGGGCTCACTACTTGTTAAGCTATATACCATGTTATCAGTGTTATAATGGTCGTAGATCACTGCTTATAAGAGGTTACGAGTGATATGGAAATCGTATGTGTTGTTATTACTAAGCTCACTTGATACAAATGGTTTCATGGATCTGTAAGCTTGTGTGTTTTAGATATGAACATAAGGTACCATATTAGAACATACTATCCCTAATATAGCTAACAGGTTAGATTATGCTATACACTGCTTAGAGAAGCTTACGATATTGGTATGAATAACTACAGCACACTGGACACATTGTTAGTATTAACACAGTTGAAGTACACTTATCTCCTGCTTTCATGAACGGGCTCACAAGGTTCAATGTTACTAGTACGAGTTAATGGTGATCATAGAGAAGCTCTTAGCTGGTATGATATCAATAACGAGCTGTAATACCAGTAGTTCCATTAGAGTTTAGTAGAGGTAATCCCATGAATAGAAAGAGTACAGGACTGAGTATACAAACAAGACTAAAACCTTATACATATTCCAAACACATTTCATCATGTAGATATAGCTATATAGTGTGTACAAGCCATGTCACTTCCAGCTTTCAAGCATTACCTATGTTAAGAGCGGCATGTGTTTAACCTGTGTTCCAAGGGTAGAAGGATATGAACTAATCCCATAATAAGCATGGTGTATTGATAAGCTGCCTGTAGTTTCATAACCTAGTGTGTAATGGAAACACAAAGACTCGTAGTAATGTATAGTAGTAATCTGCTTTAGTTGATGTACCTTGTTATTAATATCGTTACACCTTATAATGATAGGGTTAATTTTGTGTGTACTTGGCTGTAATGCTCCGTATTTCCCATAAAGTGATCTAATCTAGGCATTTCACTAAGAAAATCTATACAATCTTCAACATTGGTCTCCAACACCAATATACAATGTTCAACTCCTAGAGTTATGGTAATAGTACTCTGCTTTGTTTAAGGGTTATACTAGTTCTTATGTGATTAACTAGCACAGTATTAGCTTATGTATTTATTGTGGATTACACTTATAATGAGGTTACAGTTTACCCTTATCTGTATCTCTTGTATTCAAGCTTGTGTTACCTGCATAAGTAAGCGTGTTAGTATAATCAATGGTGATCACACTGGTATTGATCTTATTAGTACTCTTATTGTCCAAGCTGTTATGGTATTCAATCTAAGCTATGTCGATGATACTATGATTGCACTATGAACTCAATCTACAGTATAAGATAGGTATAAAAAAAAGCTAATCACTTACACTCTGTAGTCATGTGGGAAAAGCATAGGTTCCAATATGTAGTTAGTTACAACTATTACGTATGAGTTGGACCAATGATTGCACTATGAACTCAATCTACAGAATAAGACAGGTATAATAAAGAGCTAATCTGTTACACTCTGCATTCATGTGGGAAAAGCATAGTTCCAATATGTGGTTAGTTATGACTATTACGTATGAGTTAAACCAACGATTGCAAGTCATTACTCTTAGCTTCTAGTTATGTAGATTATACAAGTCATCTAAGTGATTGCATATCATATCCATCATTATTCGGTACAAGTAATGTAAGATACTATACTTATGTACCTTGTGAGTTCTTTCATTCTCCTTATATTCCCTATCATTTAATTCTCACAATGACTCCATTTATTACCATAAGTATAAGGTAAGCAGTTACTGTGGAAGTGTTCATGTTCAGACCAATGGCATCAGTACTAACATAAAGGTTATACATGTATAGAATGCCCCGCTTTATCTGTGCTTTCGCATGTATTCCCCTTAGCTTAGTTATACAAGCCCATATGACTTGTTTGCTTCTAATGTGATGCCCTATGCTTACTAGGGCTAAATGAATATGGAGTTGTATGTGGAAACCAAAGACCTCTAGTAATATGACATATCCTATGGATTACTGTAAGTTCATATTGGTTTGATTCCAATCAGATCACATAGTAGTAATAGCATATTCTATTCAAGATAATAACAACGTTGAGCGTAAACTTCTAGCATAATGAAGATGACATATATAATAAGTGTATTCATTCAATATAACACATGTATACATGAGTTTGATAGGCTGTTGTATATACAACGACAAAGATATAGGTATTTTTTCTAATGGTCTTGAGTTCTCGCCTATAGCTCTAACTAATCTGAACTGGGGCGGTTCCTCTCCCATATCGACCTTATCGGAAGTTCTTGAAGTTTGACGTCTTGTTTTTGCCTTGTAACCTTATCGGAAGTTCTTGAAGTTTGATTTCTTCTTTAGGTGAAATGACAGGCTGTGCACGGCGGGGATACAACTGACAGGTATACTTCAAGGACATTGTTCTCCAATCCAAATCATATTAAACGTCAAGCCTTCAAGCCACACTTCCCAGAAACGATTCGTCCACTGGCAGAAAAATTTCTAACTACGTGTGTCTATCGTTATTTTTAAATTAGGACTAAAACCGGAAACGATTAGTCCACTGGCAGAAAAAATTCTAACTACGAGTGTCTATAATTATTTTTAAATTATGATTTTTGGGAGTTCAAACTTTACGAGTTCGATTTCTTCTTTACGTGAAATGACAGGCTGTGCACGGCGGGGATACAACTGACAGGTGTTCTTCAAGGACATTGTTCTCCAATCCAAATCATATTAAACATCAAGCTTTCAAGCCACAGTGCCCGGAAACGATTCGTCCACTGGCAGAAAAAATTCTAACTACGTGTGTCTATGATTATTTTTAAATTATGATTAAAACAGGAAACGATTCGTCCACTGGCAGAAAAAATTCTAACTAAGTGTGTTTATCATTATTTTTAAATTATGACTTGAGTTCAAACTTTACAAATCTAGATCTTGTGGTTTAATTTTAATTTTAATGTGGTTTAATTTTAATTTTAATATGGCTTTTCTATTTTTTAGGAATGCAAACTTTATAAACCCTAATTGTAGCCCTACCAAACTTATAAATTATTTTACATTGTTTTGATGCTCATACCCAATCTTTGCCTAGAAGCTGCTTAGGACCTCCACCCTCTTCTTTTTATCGATTCCTACACTCAGCCCCCTGCAATATAGAAACGGCTAGAACGTGAATTCTTTCTTGGATTCGACCCAACAATCTTGGATTCGACTCAGCAGTTTGATCTCGTACCAATACTGGGCAGGAGCCCTCTACTATTTTCAATCTTTGCGAGAACCAGTTATCAATCGTTTCTCTTGTAATGGGACGTGCCAAGATTGACATAAAACGGATCAACAATCCCGGAAATAGATACACTACTTATAATAGACGTATTCCTGGATTACTGAAGAAGGTTGAAGAGATTACTGTGCTGTGCGGTGTGGATGCATGTGTGATTTCGTACGGTCCACCCTCTGTGAAAACGGGGGTTTCTTCTTTTCATGTGGGTTGTGGGAAAGGATCAGCTTCAGTTGAGCAGATAATCCATCGGTTTCGAAGCCTTCCCCAAGCAGAGCAAGAGCACAAGACGCTGGACCGGTTGCGCTTCTTAGACGAGGAGATTCCTTTTGATCTTGATCGGCTCTCCCCCAAGCAATTAGAAGACGTTAACAGGCAGGTACAGGCCAAGTTGCATGAAGTTGAAGAAAGAATTAGCATGTGCAGGCCTTCAATACAGCCACAACAGCAAGAGGTATAATATATGAATTCAGTTTGTAAATAATAATTGCAAGTGTGATATATGAATTCAGTTTTCGTAATTTATGTGATATATGAATTCAGTCCTAGTAATTCATGGTTCTCTAATATGGTTTGGTAGGCGCCGCAACATTGCCAACTTATGAAATCCAAGAACTCGGCCCTTCATTTTCCACGGCAAGAGCTAGGCATAGAGGGATGTATTCCTAATTCCAGTATGGTGGCAGGTCCACCATGCTCTCTTCCACAAGAAAACAATTTTTTAAATCATGGTACTGTGCCAATTCAAGGACAGGAATCTGACGCCGGACAGCAAGAGCTTGGCATAGAGGGATGTTTTCAAGAAGAGCGACCAGACCGCAGCTCTGTTCCAGGTTTTCAAGAAGCGTGGGAGTTGCTGTGTGCTCTACCTGACGGGGCTTTTGATGTTCCCGAATGGAATAGTTAGTTGTGTTGATGTCGTCTTTGGGATTGCAATGGTTAGTTGTGTTGTAATTTCCAGAGAGAACTTTGAAAAGCGGTTGAACGATTGCTGAGTATTGATTTGAAGGAAATCAAAGACGTCAGCGGTGTAGAGCCCTTTTGGTCTTATTGTAAGAAAAATGATTTTGTATTAAAAAATATTTGAAGTTGAATAATATTTGTTGTTGAATACTTTTTCAAAGTTTACTGTGCATTAAATTATTCAAAGAGGAAGTTTTATTATTTTATGCACTAGTGTTTTATTATCTCTGTTTGTTTGTATTATATATGTATTAGTGTTTTATTTGTTTATATTATCGAACTCATTGTTGAACTAGATTTTCTTGAATTCATGATTTTGTTGATTTCTTGAACTCATACCTTAGGCATGAGATTTGGCAAACATTGGATTCAACACTAGAAGTTGACTTGAGTTATCAAGGTGGGGAAAATAGTTTTTTCTTAATTCCTAGGTTCAGTTGCACTTTGCAATTCTCCAATATTTATTGTATATATTATTTGTGTATATATGTAAGATAATATATGATCATCCATCCTATCTCTTGTTTAGTTAATACTACAATTTTTTAAGCAGAAAACATTTTTTTTTGCTTTTCCAATTTCTTTTACTTGTATCCTCTTACTCTACATGTTTTGCAAGTATATAAATAGATGAATAGATAGTTGACCATCATCAAACCACTGTGGCTTACCCAATCTTAAACCACTGTGGCTTACCCAATCTTAAACCACTGTGGCTTACCCAATCTTAAACCACTTGCTCTACAAATTGTGCAATGGATTCCATCATGAAGACGATGGATGTGATCCTTAGGAGTCCATCCAACCACAAACACAATGCCAAAATAATGATAAAGTACAAGTTTCAAATTGTTACACTTGCCAGAAAATTCATATTGTTTTTAGTTAACCATTTTACTCTACTTAATTAAATATAATTTATTAAATCATCACTTTAATTATAATTATATGTAAGGGGTTGTTATTATATGGTTGGTTTATTTTTATTTTAAATGTAAATGTAAATTATATGTGAGTTATTATTAATTTGTGTAGTGAAAAATTATATAATTTAATATTAAATTATTTTATAATAATTTTATTTTACAAAATTAAAATTTAATATATATTTTATATTTATTTAAAAATAAAATATTTTATAAATAAAATTGAGTTAATAAAATTTGAAAAATATCAATATTATGAATTGCGATGTCATCAAGGGAATATATTCAAGTATTAAAAGAAACTTAACTAATAATGGTTATATACCTTATTTTAATTTATGTTAATATTATATATATATATATAATATATATAAAATATTAGTTAATAAAATTTGAAAAATATCAATATTATGGAATTGCTATGTCATCAAGGAATACATTCAAGAAAACTTCAATAGTTAATTTAGCTATATATTTCTTCTAATTTTATGTAAAAAAAATTAATAATCATTTTAAAATAAGTTTCAAAGAAATATTAGGTAAAAAGGTAATAAAATTGATCAATTTTATATGTTAAAATTTTATTAAGCAACAAATTTAATTGTCATTCTATCTAATTTTATGTAAAAATATAATAATCTTGTAAATAGAAAAAGAAAATATGTATTATAATTTATTAATCTTAAATAATATAAATTTCAAAATATAATAAATTTCTTTTTTATATTCAAGATTCATGTTCAAAGAATGGAGATTAAATTTTCTATAACTTTAAATTGTAAATTAATAAATAATATATTAGTTTTAAAATATATTTAAATTGTAAATTAATATATAATTTTTTTCTTATTCATATATTATTTGAATAATATATATGGTTGGAATTTTGAGAAATTGTTTGAGAAAATATACATCTTTTGATTTTTAAGGGATTACAAGGTTAGAAGTCATTACATCAAAGTTCATCATGTCACTTGTGGGAATTGAATTGCAGGATCCCAATCATTCCTCTTAACCACTAGAGATAAAGCCAATTAACTCAATTAACATATGTATAAAATAAGTGTAATAGATTTCATATAAATTTAAGGAGAAATTGTAGGACAATAAAGAGAGAAGGGAAAATGAAAACTAAGATTTTGTTAGGAGGCGATTAACTCCAAATGCAAAAACCAAAATTACGTTTTTGTGTTCACTATTGTCAAGCAAAAAATGAACATTATTAAGATAAGAACTAATTCTCGTGAGCTTCATAGTGAAACAATGGTTTGGTCAATTCCCAAAACGCTATAGAATGAAAGAGTTTGTCACCTATATAATCTTAAAAGAATTGAACATGAAAAACAATTCTTCTGAAATTTGTTCATCTTGTACTTTTCTTTGTAAGTAAGAAGAGTTCTATTATATAAAGATGCAATAATTACAGTTGATATGGTGTTCAAATGGTCTAAAAGAGTCTATCCCCAACCATTGGCAGAAAAAAAAGTTTCTTGTGATTCCAGCATTACAAAATTTACAAAATTGTGCTTCCCACCGTTGTAAAATTTACAAAAATTGCACTTCAACCTCGTCTAAGTGGATTGAGAGTATCTGAGTTCATCTAGATGATTTTCAGTATGACTGGTTACAAATTTACAACCTTGACATCAACTTGGGGATTAATAGTAGTGACAAAATTTACATTGGTTTTCACTGCCACGGGCCAAAACCATAGAGAGCGTGTCCCAAAGAGAACGTATATCCAAAACAGAGAATACACAAAGAGTGTCCAAAACAGAGAATAAACACAATTCATCAAACTTGATAATCCGAGGGGTCCTCCTCTTCCAACCTTATCGGCTTTTTGGGGGTGCTGTCGGCTGGGACGTCCTCAGAGGCCTAGGGACTGGTGGAATCTTTGTCTTTCTTTCTTTTAATGCTTGATGTTCGTAGTGAGGCGAGTCCATGGTTACAAAGCAACGATGATGAACAATATCCACGTAAATAGTGAATTTTTCATTCAACATACCTATCTTGGACTTAAGAGTCATGGTGTTCTCGCTTTTCTCCTCCATAGCTAAACCAAGCATGGTTTTAAGAATCTAGGAAAGCTCAATAGGCTGGCTGTAAAGGTTCTCCTTGGCCCTGGTGAATTCGGGATCTGGGATGTTGAAGAATCTAGGGAAATTAGTATTAGAAGGATTCTTCTAGGCTTGATAACAATTTGTGAAGTGCTTTTACAAATTTTCTTAGCTTGATCTTCTTCTTGTTATTAGTGTGTGTGTTTGCTTCATCAAACTACTACCAAAAACAAAGAGACAAGAACACACGATGTTTAGCTTTCTGCGAGGGCCAAAACCTCTCCCTCTTGGAGAGGAAAACCGACACAAAATTCTTCTGATAGAGATTCCAATTGATGAACACCAAGACCTTGACCCTTGACCTATTATGCCACTCCAAGACCAAGACATCAATCCCCTTCTTTATTACTATAGAGTTCTTCATCATCAATGTTTCTTCATCGAGGTAATCATTGTTGCAACACAGAGGTTATTACAACTGCACCATTTCTCCCTCTTCACTTATATCCTTGCTGCTCCTTTACTGAGACTGAGATCATGATTGTGTTTAGTGTGCCAAGAGTGCATTATTGTGTGATCACCGAGCTTCTCCTGGTCACAAATATGTAGAGACAAAATGTATCACAGTGGGATCACTGTGATCCTTCTTATCAGCGTGTCAACATTGTGACTCCTTTAGTATGTCGAGATAGTGATATCATCACTATGAAATCATTTCACCATAATTATGTTGAGGCCATGTATACTATTGTATGATCTTAAGATCATCTCCATCACCGAGATCATTACTGTTCATAGTGGGATCACTGTGATCCTTCTTATCAACATGTCAAGGTTGTGACTCCTTCAGTTTGTCGAGATAGTTATATCATCACTATGAAATCATTTCACCATAATTATGTTGAGGCCGTGTATACTATTGTGTGATCCTGAGATCATCTCCATCACCGAGATCATTACTCTTCACAGTGGGATCACTGTGATCCTTCTTATCAGCGTGTCAAGGTTGTGACTCCATCTGTATGTCGAGATAGTGATATCATCACTATGAAATCATTTCACCATAATTATGTTGAGGCCATGTATACTATTGTGTGATCCTGAGATCATCTCCATCACCAAGATCATCATTGTGTCTTTTTCTTGTAATAATACCTTGTGATTGTGTTCTCCTTGCATCGAGAGCTTTATTGTCATATTTACGCTGAGACTGATACCACCAGAAGGTTACATTGTCCACCGAAATCTTCATTGATTCCGAGATCTTGTACTCATTGTTCCACTCGAAAATTGCAGAGGTATGTCCGAAAATATCATACAAGTCTGAGTATTTTGCACTATTGTTATGTGGATACCCTTGTTGGGTATTTATAGTGGTTTGTCCTCCATAATTAGCTGACATGATAGTGTGAAGAGGTGTGTCAGTTGATGCAAGCCGACATGAGTTATATGGCACCGTCTAGGGACAAACCTCAATGTGGGGAAATTTTTGATCAACTCTTCTTATAATTCTTCAAAATTTTAGTAGAGGGAGAGTACAATTTACAATATTCACTTGCCCAAACCAATCAGTCAAAACAACAAAAACGAAAAGCCCTAACTAGAAAGTCAATGTTGGTCAACAGTGCGGAATACCTCCAAAATAGCTCGGTCAACCTTGGTCAACTCGGTCTCCAACAACAAGATAATGCAGCCCAAAACAATCTGAAAATAGCCAGTGAAGTATGTTCAACAAGAGTCAAGGCAAAAACCTGAAGTAGGGCAGTCAACATTGGTCAATGCAGGGGTCAAAGTGCCTCAGTTTTTGTGTGCCGAGAACAACAGCTTGCCCAACAAAAGTCTCCCTCATAAACAAAAGTCAAACAGAGTCAACGTTGATCAAAGTCAGCCTCTTGAAATTCCAGTCAAATTTGGTCAACACAACAGTTAGAATAGACAATGTTCCTTTCACACTTGTGGAGAGAGAGGTCCAAAAATCCATACCCAATGAAGATGAGAGAGAGAAAGATGAATAAGATGAGATGCCAAAATGAGGAGGATGCTAATTTGATGGCTGGCAGACCTTGACAATTTGTCCATAATCAAAATAAATTCATAACTTCATTTGTACACGTCAGAATGAGATGATCCTTAAATCAATCCTAAACCTCTTGGAAAGAGGAATCCAAGAAAAATATCAGCTGCCTGATAGAGTTGTCCAAAGAGATGTTTGGCCAAAATTGCCAATTTAACACAACCTCAAGCATGGGAAATAGGAGTCCAAGAAAAATATCAGCGGCCTCATACGGACTGTCCAATGTGATGTTTGGCCATAGTTGCAGAATTTAACACAACCTCAAGCATGTGAAAATAATTAGATGGTAGTGACTTGGATTGGGTAATAGATGTTTAAGTAAATTCCTATTGAATCACCTTTTTAATATGATATATGAATCTAATCTTTTTAAGGAACTAAAGAGTTTTGTAGTTGTTTTCAACATTGTTATAAAAATTTGCAGAACTTATTAGGAAGGGAATTCCTTTCAATTTTTTAATAAAATCATCATTACCAAGAAATATGAGAAATAAAAGATGTTATAGAGACGCTTCTTTGTCTCATATATGCTTCATGGACCTTATTGTAAATTACAAATAGTTAAAATTCAGTTCCTTAAAGCTAAACTACATTTTGCTCAAGTCTATGGGCCAATGATGGAATACCACTTTCCCAAACTTGGTGTCCCCTGAAGAAGCCATCACGGGGGGCATTTTTCCTTGTTTCTATCGTTAGACCATACCAAAAACTAGAGCAACATAACAAAAAAGGTATGGCTTCCTATCAAGTCAATCAGTTTCACTAAATAGCCCATGTCAACTGAGTGTTGGAAAAATAAACAACTTAGGTTCAATGATTAAAGGTTGTTTTGGACCTAATCATAGTACTAGCTCTAGAGCATGAATGAAAACCCCTTACCAAGGTGACATACTCTCTTCTAATCTGAAGAGAGGAATATTCCATTCACTAAATGGGAGATTACTCTTAAATCTAAACATCAGAAGCCTTCGATATCAGTTTGACGGTTTTAATTGTATCTTCAATTGTATTTGTTTGCATTCATTTTGTTTTTTTTATTATGGGAAATTGAAGTTTTAGCTTGTATTTGAAGGCGAAAATGCCCAATGATGGGAACTTTGACTATCAAAGCAAAGTCAAAGTTTGGGTGTAATTTCCCAAATGTAAATTGAAGGAACTTTAGACATTCAAAGGCTTAAAGGATACAATTGAAAGGCAAACTAAGACCAAATCAAGGTTCTCAAAATGGATGGTAGCTTAAATAAAAGTGTTGAGTACTTGTATTGGTATTTTTATTATAACTTACAAGTCTCATGGAATTCCAGTGAACCAACTTATTCACATACTCCCACCCAGAGTGGTGTGGCAAAGAACAAGAAAACTAGTGTGGGTAGGGAGTGAATGGCTTATGTCTATATACACAACTTAATATAAGCCCTAGAACATGTAAGTAAGAGCGATGATCTTGGGATCCATCTTGTACCCATTCTTTCTTATATTCACCAAGCCCTTACAAGTAATAGATGATGTACTTTAGTCTTTACTTGATCAGATCTAAAAGATAAAAACATTGGTAGGATTGGTTTACTATATTTAAGGTACCTTTTCAAGGAACAATTCCAAATCAAACCATTATATCTATTTATATACAATTCATTGGAAGAACTTCATGATGTAGTTTAGAGAAACAAGTGCAAAAATAATGAATACTGAAAACTAGGTAGTTGTGCCCATTCAAACTAGTAGATGTGTTTTAACACATTCATGATTTAAGATAAAAATGTACCATCTCCCAACAAAATGGTGTGGAAAAGTGTTGAAAAATGTGTAATTTGGTTTGGTTTGGTCTTCATAAATATGAAATGTACTTTTGGTTCTTGTAAATTGTAAAATGAAAGAAAAATATTATTATTATTTTTGGAGCATGGGTTTCATGCTCAAGATTTTTTATTTTATAGGTCAAGCACCCATTGAGTGCTTCTAGGGTTTTTCCTAGGTCAAAAAGTCAAAAGAGTCATTGTTATATGTTGAAGACCCCATTGGGCACATTGTAACTTGTAAAGAAAACTATTATTGTCTTTAAAAGTGTCTAAATACCGTCTAAGACCAAGTTGGCCTAAAAGGAAGAACCATGTCCACTTTAAAAAGCCTATCTATAAGAGGAAACTCGTCCTCGAGATACAATCATTCATCACTTATTCTAGTGAAGACAAAGGAAGAAGGTAACGAAGAAGGAAGAGGGTGAATAAGAATTTTGTTTGGGCTATTTCTCTCTCACATCTGTTAAGGAGGACTAGGGTTTTTGCAACAGATCTAGTGTTTCTATCTATAAGTTCAATCTTGGAGAAAGGAAGGCAATAATGTCACCAAGGGTCATCATCAAGCTCCAAAAGTGAGAGAAAGGTAAGCGAAAGGTCAAAGGAATGCTCAAAAAGCAACTCGAGGCTCACACTTGTGGCTGAAGTCACTGTTGGGTGGCCGAAAATTTCAGATCTGCGTGGAGGCCAAAATTTTGTAGCTGGAGGTAGAAGAAGTGCTACCGGAAGAGATTTGAATGGATCAAGGTTAGCACATCATTCAGAGAGGTTGGTCTTGGTCTTGGTCTTTGAGGGTATTGGTTTCAGTGTTAAGGTCTTGGAATTCGTTAATTGAAGAATCTATAAGGAAGGAAGAATCTACAAGGAAGAAAACTTAAAAGAGATTTGCAGGTTTTCCTCTCAA
>APFE030793659.1:0-18898 GCA_000404065.3 Pinus taeda
GGCAACAAGCTTATAACCTTTCTCAAGCTCAAAACAATCCTCACACAACACACCAAAGCCTACAAAGAGCAGCACTAAGATGTACAAAGAATTCCTCAATCAAAGTCCCTATATTCCAAACTATCTAACTCTCTAACTAGCCAACTCATGGGCCATGGAGGAGGCTTATAAAGGAGAAGGAGTCTCCATGAATAGGCAAAGGATGAGCTCTCCCCCACAATAGGTGGATGGTCAGTCGAACAGACATGCCAGAGAAAGAATGGCGACCTCAACAATGCTAACAACCAGTTCTGGAGGGATCTGGAAGGCTGGTTGTTGGAACAAATTCGCCCAAACAGGATCAGCGCGGAAAACCCGTGAACTGCCGCGCTGACATCGCAAACATACGTAGAAGAAATCTCGTCAGCGCGAAAAGGACAAACGGAGGGGGCGCTGTTCGTAGAAATGGGACCAGCGCGGAAAAGACGTGTGCTTCCGCGCTGGCAGCGCAACAACAACATTGACCTCCGCCTGTCAGCGCGGTTTTTTTACCAACAGACGCGATGATCCATTTAACTTAGGCAAAGAGGGTTTTTTAGCCATTTTGAGGAGCATGAGTATGGGTGAATGTGGTTTATAGCACAGCAGGGAGACTGACATGATGGCAGTGACATTTTACTGTGTAACAGTAATCATTGTAAAAGAAAGACAAGTAGAATTCCAAGAGTCATGTGTGAACTCAAGAGTCATGGAATTCAAAAGGACGTGTAATACCAAAAGTCATATGTAATTCCAAAAGACATTTGGAACTTCAAAGGTTGTAGAAGTTCAAAGGTCACTAGAATTTAGAAATTAAAGAGTCATGAGAATATGAAAGACCACTCTTTAAGTTAAAAATATATTCTCATTTCTCATGTAAAGGACTTTTAACCTTGGCTTCCCATAAGGCATAAGAGAGATATGTTAGTTATTTTAGGGAGTAAGTAGTGGCTCCAACACTCCACTATTGGAGCAAGTGATGTTCGTTGTATTCATGCATCATGGGACTTTTACTTAATCTTTGAAGTCGAATGGCTAGCACGTTTTCATACATGGATTATGAATGTTTGTAAGACTATTCTTTGAATGTTTATGGTTCATGTTTATTTTTTCCAGTACTAAGGTAGTTTAACTATTTCAATTATCTTAGTTCTTATCATGTTGAGAATGTGTTGTAATGGTTATAACGATCGTCGCGTCTTTGTGGACTGTTATGCTAGATGTTAGACATAACACTCTTGGTTGTGTGTGTCTTTATTATGGGGTATTATTACCTCTCACTTAGAGATTCATTTCTCTCCTCTCTGCCTTAAACGAACCTTGATGCAATTGCAACTAAACATTCACCAAGAACACTAGCTTGCTTTTCGAAGTCACATATGTGATTCTCTCTCTTTTGCTAACAATTAAGGCCAAGGAAAATATTTTAAGTAAATGGTAGCCAAGCCATATTCCGGATGGGGCTCCTATCCAAAATGATGTGAGTTCTAGTTGGGATCACATACCAGGGAGACCCGCTTGAATGTTGGCAAGTCCATCACTATCAACGGAACCCTATTTAAAATTTGAAATTAATTATTAGCTTAGTGCATATGGTCCTACCAAGGTTGTGAAGTTAATGATTTGGTTATTTCCTTTGGTTCTTGAATTTATTCAACTTATACACAATGAGATTGAGGTGAAAATTATTTTCATATATTGAAAACCATAAGTGAATTAATGATAAGGTGTCATGTCACTACCCTTTGGGGTTTTAGCCAAAAAACTAGGTGTTTGCCTTCAAACTCAATTATCTCTCAAACCAAGAGGACTTATGTGGTGTACCTCATACCACCAAAAAGGTCTCTATGAGGAGAATCCAATAACGTGTATCACCAAGTCTAACTAAATATTTTGACCCTTTAAAAACCCTTGACAAAGTTAGGGTACAACTTGCATCTAAGGAAACCAAACCCTAGGACTTGGGTTTTCAACCATCCAAAAGTGGAGCCACCAACTTGATCTAATCCAAAAATTACTAAGAAGCATTCATTAACCATTTGACGTCAATTACTAGTGTTTTTAGTCAAATTCAAACCCATTCAACTTTAGGGGTTGACATCAATGACAACACCATCCAAAAATATCCCCCTTTGTCATTGATGGCAACATATGTACTCCTTCTATGAGTACAACTCCCCTTGAATTCATGCTTCATTCTCCTTCTCATGACTTCACTCTTCTTCTCATAATTTCTCTCCTGCTTTGACATCAATGGAAAAGGGTGACCCCCCCTGACAATCTACCTATTTCCTATGAACTTGTTATTTGCTTGTTCTCCCCCTAACAAGAAGCCTTCTTCTAAAAATATGTCAATGACAATCATTATGGACCTGTAACCCTCTTTTGCTCCCCCTGAAGAGAAGCCTTCCTCTAACACTAGAAATCCATGTGGACTTGTAATCCTTTAACTGTTTTTCTCCCCATAAACCTGTTATAAATTTGACACAACTGTCCCAAAGTTGTTAATTTTAACTGTTCTTTATCTTTCAACGGTAGGCTTGTGCCAAGAGTCATTGTATAGACTCCCCATCTTTAGAATTCAAGGATTCAATTAGCTGGATTGTTCAAAATAATGTGTTACCCAACATGCCATCTTGATTTTTTTCATTATCTAAATCAATTGTTAATTCCTCATGAACTTTTTCTTTTACGAACCATGAAAGCATAACTGTTGAAACATTCTTATCTGCTTTATCTTCTTCTTGTACCTATTTCCTCTTCTATATATTCTTGTACCTATAATATCAAGCCATGTGCCCATAGTTATGACACTTGAAGCATTCAATGTTGTCCATAGATGATTCCATCTGATATCTACAATAAAAATCTATATGGCCATAGTTATGGAATTTGAAACTTTCAATGTTTGACCCATCTAGCACATATTATCTATTGACAAAACCATTTCCGACCTTGTCTCGTGATCGTTCAAATTTACTTCTAGGGTTTTGTGGATGATAATTGTACTTGCCAAAAACTTCACAATCCCTAGCCATATGTCCATAGTTAGTGCATAAAATATAATAATCATTAAATGAACATGTGTACCTAGATAATTCATTCAAAGGAAGTGGTCCTTCATAATTGTACATGTCAACAAATTTACAATCCCTAGCCTATTGTCCAAAGTTATCACATGAAAATCAATAACCATTAATGAATGAACGTAGCTGGATGAGTTATTATTCTTCAGAGGTGGTGTAGTCTTTTTTCCTTTGTCATTGACTAATTTGGCATCATTCTTCAGAGTTATAATATTCTTATTTTGTTCAGTAATCTTATCAATCTCACTGTGTGAAGTTATGGAGTTTGTACCTTCATCAATTGTAGTTTTACCTATTCTTTTTTCCAATTCTTTATCTATCCTATCCATAACCTGTAAATTCTCTTTTTCTTTGAGCTTGTTGATCTCGTTACGTGTTGCATCAAGTTCTTCTTTCTTTTGAGAAAGATCTTCTTGAAACCATCCTTTCAAAATTTCCCTTCCTTTTTCTATCTCTTCTACTTGTAGGTTCATAAGAGTGATCTTTTCTTCTTCTCTGTTTAGAACCTATATTTGTTCCTTTTGCTTCTCATTCTTTTTCCCGAGCTTGTCTATTTCTACAAAAATTGTATCCAATTCCTTTTTCTTCTTATCAACTTCAATTACAACACGGGGGATTCACTGGGGGACCACTACCATATCATGTGCATTCATATTGGGGGATATATATTGAGGAAAAAATGACATAATATATCGAGCATATAATAGGGGGTAAAGGGTTTTTATATTGATGGGCATAAAAATTGGAACTCAAAGTTAATAAAAAAAATTAAATGGGTTAAATGTTAATGAAAAAATGGATACATGAAATATCTAGTGAAAGTAGGGCTATTTTAAATTAGAAAGGTTTATTGGGTTCATATTGGTAGGGGGTTAAATAATGTGATTTTTAGAGTTATTTTCCAATATGTAGTCAAATTAAGGGTATTGTTTAGTGTTCCACGAACACACATGATATGTGAGAGGTTCATTGAGTGAAACTCTCGTTAATTGCATGCCTCTGACTAGATTTTTATTAATTGGCCTACCAAGACTTTCTTTTCAATTTTTGATTCTTGTACTTCTTTCTTAATCCTATTAATATCTACCATGGCTATATCAAGTTCTTGTTGATTTTTATTGAATTCAACTTTTTTGGCTTCTTCCAGCTGCACTCTAAGATTGTTGATAATTTAATTTTTCTTATTAAGGCTTCTGACATGTGCTTTTACTTAGAAGTTTAGCCCTTTCTCTTTTACTCTTGAGTTCCTTTACAACTCTGACAACTTCATTTTGAAATTCGATTTCACTCATTTCTTCAACTTCTTCCTTAGGATCATCATTGTTTGATTCCTTAATATCAGGATCAATCGGATTATAAACATACACATCTTGACTTGAATGCTTCTTTAAGTAGATATTATCGATCCTTTCCCAAAGAACTTTGGTCATTAAGCATTGACCAACTTTTTCTTTTACAAGATTTGGTAGAAAATAAAAAATGGCATTCATGGCTTTCGTATTGTACCTTTTAGCTTCATCGATAGATGTGTATCTAGAAACAACATATTTCCATACATCATGAGCCTATAGATGGACTACCATTCTATATTCCCATATCTAGTAATTATCTTCATCAAATTCGGGAGTTAGTGCACAATATTTATTTTCTTCAGATGTTACAGTACGTAAAATTTCCTTTGAATGCTTGGTGTCTTTCTTCTTCAATTTTCCCATCTCTATGCTATAAGATATTCCTTCCATAGGTTAATTTGTTACTAAAGGAACCATTATCTGATACCAATTGTTAGAAATACTAAGAGGGGGTGAATCATTGGTTCTTAGAAATGAGCACTTTGTTAATATTTTTTAAAGATTTTATTAATCTTCAGTTATTATTATTTTTCTTCAAATAATCATAAACCATAATCAATAGTAGAAAACACCATACAAAATTGTAGAAATATAAAATAGGGGACATAGATTTTTAGGTGGAAAACCCCCTCTAGGTAAAAAGACATCAAATTCTTCTTTAGTAATTGTCTTCTCCTCCTCTTTAAAATAAAAGTAATTACATCAAAATTTCAGCCACAATTGAAGGAGGGTCAAAGACCCTGTTTCATAGGATACAACCTATAGGATGCTACTAGACCTTAATAATTTTTTGCAACTGTAAGGACGCCCCAACACCTTATAGGTTGGTTCAAAACTTAACAAGTGCCCCAACACTCTATTTACCAACTATTGTTAGAAAGATGCTTCGCCACTCTGTAGTTTATCATCCCTAACTAAAAGGATGCCACAATGCCCTGTGAAGGCTATGACCTTCCCTAGCACCACCCTGTTGCCCTGAAGTGTTCTTAGGCCATAACCTAAATGTGACTACAATCACCTACCTTGCACCACCCTGCCACCCTAATCAATAGATAGACTATGTTTCATAATTTTAAGACTAAATCCTCCTATGATCTGAATCAATATAAGAATGTTGTAAAGAAAATGTTTTGTATTAGTAGCCACTGACCACTCCTCAAATGGATCACTGTAATAATATTTCTCAAATTATCATTTCACAATTTCACATCACTGTCTCCGCTCAACTGAACATCAATGTTAAATCAATGTTTACATAGGCCACTACACATCATAATTAATCAATTGTACTACACATGAATCAGTAAGCATTCATAAGCTCACAAACTAGATACCAAACATCACTAAACCAATCACCATATCATGTTGCAAATGTTGAACCCAAATGTCTGATAATGGCATACTCCAAGATGCCCGAGGTCATCCCTATGAACTGCTACCAACGCTCTCAAACTCTATCCACGAAGAGATACCAGCATATGTATAAACACTACTACTTAGATGGTCAAACCATGTTATCCATGTTTACATCAATATGTTGTACAACTATATGATGTTACATGCTACCCTGTAGGGGCACAATTATGTTACTTAGACATTACACCCTCTAAGTCATCATAGTGGTCAAAGTATTATTGTAGTCAGATCTACAGTTAAAGCTAATCTTATGTTTTAATGTATGTCAAGTCAACCATATGTCATGTCTAAGATAAAATCTTCAAAAATATTGTAGACACCTCAAATGATAGTGCTTTTATGTTACATGTTTTCCTAGAATAATCACTGAGATATTTTATTTAATGTCATTGTTATCATCAAGTTTTGTTAGCTTATCATATGGGTAATTCTAGTAAATTCAAAGTATATGCTAAGTTATTATGTCATATCACTAAGTCCCATCAAGATCTACAATCCAATTCAATTCACTGTTAAGGTCATTGTACAATCATATAGTGTCATAGTCAAGTAAAGTCAAAGTCAATACATTGTCAATTCATGTAGAAATCAATATGCCAAGTCAATATTGTGTTTATCAAGACTATTGTCATGTCACTATGTATCTAAGGACACAATACTATTATAAGGTCTCTCTCACTATCTCACTAAACTGTAAACATGGATCTCAATGTCATCAAGGTCAAGATGCCATGTCAGTGTACCAATGTCAAAACATTTCAAACTCAAGCCAAATTCAATATATTGATGTCAAAAACTTACATGGTGCATTCATCAAAGGTCTATTTCATAAGATGTCAAGTCAATTAGCTCATATAATGTCATTTTCACAATCATTTTCATTTCATTGTTCAATATATCAAGTCACTAAATGTGTATCGTTTCATCAAAGATTTTCTATCACTGTTATATTATATTATGTAGTCTCATGTCATAGATTATGAATTCAAGGTTCATGCTTAAGTCTATCTTTAACTATCCACTGTAAAACACAATTACGGTAATGTCACTATCACATAAACCTCATGTCACATAGTCCTACTGCTATTAAAAACTACCCAAGATCCTGACTTGTATATGTATCAGTGATTGACCTAATAGATAAGAGGAATACTTCTACTCTTAATAATTGTATTAAAATTTCTATGCTGAGGTGAATATATACTTTAAAACCTTCCTGGACTTGGTTATTTGAGGTAACAAGTTTTTGAATGGTTCATGACTTGCATATATTTCTCAAGTATGCAATTATTGGATAAGTGATACCTGAAGACTTGCAACATCAATTTTAAATTTCAAGTCTAAAGGTGTATTAAACAGACCTATGTTATAGAGTTATGATGCATAAGGCTACAAGACTTCAATCCGTAGTCGCAGGTTTGAAGGTGCACCAATAGATGTAGCAAAATAACAAGGATCCTTCTTGCAACTCACACTGTCCTTGAGGGAGTTTAGACTATGATCAGGTCTTTAGTTGGGAAACCACAGAGGTTAGTCTCTACGTTAGAGCTCAAACCTAGTGCATTTCTGAATCAAGTAAAGGACCCCCATTGTCTTATAAGAAAGAGCTTCAAACAACAATCTATTGCAAACAACGCCTTAGCCAAAACTTGATGCCCTCATACTATCCCTAGAAATTTGTGCCCTAATGGGTGCTCTAGCCATAGGGTTTGATCACAAAAAAACCACAAATGAATTAACTTACATTCAAGACCAAGACCTAGAAATTCACTTGCTTCCCTAGCCGAGGTCCTATGGTTTCTTCAATAGTCTGAATATTTCATAGAGCTATAAAAATGTTGGAGGGTTGATGTATTTTGAGGAGGGAAATAGACTTGGTTTTATAGACTAGGGGAGGGATTCATTAGGTGATTTTTCTAGGATAAGTAAGGGATCCATAAGTCCATAAATGATTTAAAATTGAAATAATACCATCCTTGTGTTCTAACTAAGTGAGGTTGTTGGAGCGATTGATAAGGTTATTATTATCATGTGTTTGTTATTTTAAGACAATAAAGGACACTCCCTAAATTAATACCCTTCCTAAATTACTTTTATGTAAAAAATCAATAAACACCCTTTAATAATTAATAAGTAATAATAATAATTAGCTATCAAGAGCCCTATTTAAAATTTGAAATCAATGGTTAGCTTAGTGCATATGGTCCTACCAAGGTTGTGAACTCAATGATTGGGTTATTGCCTTTGGTTCTTGAAGTTATTCAACTTATACACAATGAGATTAGGACGATAATTATTGTCATGTATTATGATGCAGGAGCATGAGGCTTGAAGACAAAAGGCTTCATTTTTATTCCAAAAATCCAAAAAAAGTTTACAAGCAAAGGAGTGGGGTCCTTTAGTTGTCATTTTACAAAGTTTTCTAGATAGGATTTGAGCTAGAATATAGGTATTTGAATGATTTTGTAATTAATCCAAGTAGTTCAAACTTAGTTGAGATTCTTGGGGAGAATATCATGCAATTTAGGTATTTATCTACGATTAGATAGATTCGATCCATGGATTAAGGATCAGATTGAATGTAAGGTATTTATGTAAGTTTTTAACTACTGTAATAGGATTTGGTTGGATTTGGCTATAGATAACTAGACTGTAAAAAAAATTGAAATATCTCTGTGTCTCTGTGTATTCTGCATATGAATGGTCAATCCTGGAGGCTTGAATTCCTTCGAAATATCTCTAAGTGTGTTGTTTTCCAGTTTAGCTCTTGGAATTAGATTCTATAATAATCGTGTGTTATTTTGTTTAAAATCTTCATTTCTGTGTATCGGAACAGCCTGGGTATTTTTTAAGAAATACAACTTAACTACAGTCTAAACCTAGTGGAAGCGCTAAAACCTTGCCCGAAGGAGAACAACCTCGATAAAAGGCGTGAGAGCCTAGGAAAAGGTTTGATCCGTTCGATCGACAAGAATAGATCTAACGATGGTCGTGCACTCATAAGTACAAATGTTAACCTAGAAAACGGATGCGAAAAATCATTCAACTGAGTTAATAGCTCATTTGATTGGGACCGTCCGATTGAAGGAGGCCGATCCGATGATAGTTGCTTGGTTAACACGCATGGGGTTTTATTTGGAAATCAGACGTGATATCATATGAGTTGTGGTTTATTCGAATTGAATTTTGGTCAATCACAGCCGTTCGTTGTGAAAGGCATGATCCAACGGTGATTGCATGGTAAAGGTACACACGGGTTAATTCAAATTTCGGACCCGAGAAATTATAGAATGTAGCTTTGTTTTGTTTTCGGTTCCATGAGAAAGATAGAGAATTATGGAAAAGACGAATGCAAGAAGTTTATGAACATCGGTGCTATTTCCTTTCAGTTTTGTGGTAAGTGTGGTTCTGCCATATTCTGAGTAATAATAACAATTCTGCTTTTTTTAGTAGAATAGCTAAGTTTGGAGGCGGATGACTGAAACTCCAAGGAAAATTGAAGAAGAACTTCCACCTGCACTTGAGGAGATCGTTTATGGATTTGAACGATTATCCCTTACACTTGCAACTAGACCACCATATTGACAACTGTAGGTGAATTAATGATAAGGTTTCATGTAACTACCCTTTGGGGGTTTAGCCCAGAAAGTGGGTTTTTTAAAACTCAATGATCCCTCAAAATAGGAGGACCTATGTGGCATACCCCATACCACTGAAAATATCTCAGCAAGGAGAATCCAATAAAGTTTATATCCAAGTCCTCAATATTTTGACCCTTTAAAAACCATCAATAAATTCATGGTACATCCTAAGTCAAGGGAACCAAAACCATAGGACTTTGTTTTTCAACCATCCAAGCAAGGAGCTACCAACTTGATAGAATATGATAAATACTAAGAAGCATTCATTAACCATTTGACATCAATTACTGGTGTTTTTAGTAAAATTCAAACCCAATCAAGTCAAGGGGGTGGCATCAATGACAACACCATCCAACAAAGTATGATTTCCCTTCTTTTAGGGTATTTGGAAGCCAAGCTTGGGCACTAATTAAAGATGAAAATCATAAATCCATGGAAAATAAGAGTGAGCAACTAATATTTTTTGGTTACTATGAGGACATGAAAGCTTATCATCTCTTCGATCCTAGCTATAAGGAAGTTTTGTTCCAAAGATATGTTCATTTTTATAATAAAAGTCTTGGATCCTCTTCCCCTCCTTCCTCATATTAATTATTGATAATGGTTATAATCATTGTGATTCTTTTGTAGATCTGGAAAAAGGAGAAATTTTGTATTGAAGTTTGTCAACCAATAGTAAATATACCTTTAGCACCATCAAAACTTGAGTAATTAAATCAAGAGTAGCATATTCCAGATGAGTCCTTGACAAGGAGCATTCGAAAGAGAAATAACCATGATATATTATGATATGACACAACTAATTTCAATTATGTAGCCAAAAATCAACCACATTCAAAAGGAATTTGCCTTTTGAGTAATGTCATTTCAAGAGATCCACAACAATTTTTTGATGTCATTGGAATACAAGGGTGGAAAGTTGTCATGACAAATGAGTATTCTTCTTTTATGAAGAAACATACTTGGTATCTTGTTTCACTTTCAAAGGGACATAATTTGGTCTTTTTAGTAGGTCTACATAACTAAATATGTTTCAAATGGCTTTATTGATAAACATAACGCACATCTTGTGTCCAAGGGTTTTTCATAAGTTGAAGGAATTGACTATTCAGAGACATTTCCCCTATTGCCAGGATGGATTCTATAAGTCTTGTTGATCTGGTGATCTCTGTTATTTTTTTGCATGGAGATCTACATGAGGATATTTACATGGAGAAATACCCTAGTTTTATCCAAGATTATTTCCTTGTTTGCAGGCTTCAGTGATCCGGGTATGTTCTCAAACAATCTCCTAGAGCCTGGTATGAGAATATGGATAGATTTCTACTTTCTTCTAGGTTCAACCGTTGTCACTTTGATCCTATAATTTACACTCAAAATGCAAGGCTCTAATTTATTAATTCTACTTCTATATGTGGTTGATTTTATTCTCATAGGTAGTTCTTTATCTATGATTCAAAATGTTAAGCATTGATGGGATAGTTTGTTATGAAGGATCTTGGTTTGCAACATTACTTTCTTAGCTTGTAGGTTCACCAATCTTCAAAAGGAATCACCATATTCTAACAAAAATATGCCTTTGATTTACTTCATTATTTTGGCACGGCTAATGATAAGCCTACACCGAATCCTTTTCAGTTTAGTGTTACTCTTACCACTAGTCGCAACATACCCTAGGTGGATCCAACATTGTGTCGCCAATTAGAAGGAAGCCTAATCTATTTTACACACCAGAACTGACATTACTTATGTCATTGAGTTGGTTTCTAGATTCTCTCAAGATCCTCATTAGTCACTAGAAAGTAGTAAAGCGTATTCTAATATATATTCAGGGCACTTCCAATTTTGCAATTCAATACACTATTGGTTCTCTGAAGCTCGTAGGTCACACAAATTCTAACTATTGGATCAATGGATGATCAAAAGTCCACATCTATATTTTTGTCGTTTTTTTGCTACTATTACTTGGTACTATAAGAAACAACCGACAATTTCATTATCTACACTATAATTTATGTATCTAACTTCAACTCTCGCGAGTCAACAAGTTCTTTGGTTGTGATAATTATTGCTTGAGTTTGGCATTCAACAAGATCAACCTACTCTTATGTGGTGTGGCAATTGGAGTGTAATACATATATCTAGAAGTCTTGTGGAGCATTAATGCACTAAGTGACATTTAGATCCATATGCACTTCATTTTCCAACTTATTCAAGATGGCATTCTTAGCTTGGAGTATGCACCTACAAAAGAAAAAATAGATGTTATTTCAACAAATTCCTTGGCATCACCAAGGTTTCTTCAATTACAACACATGTTTGAAGTGAAGGAAGTTGTTCTTGGGGGGTCATCTTGAGTCCTTCCATCACCTCTTTTTCTTTCTTTCTCTTCTTATGAGAGGTTGTACATGGGTACCTAAACAGATCTCGTTTCCTAGACCCATTATCTATTTCCTTTCTTCTTTATTTCCTCCCTATTTATTGTGTTGCTCATATAAATTGGGTTCATGTACAACACATTTTCGTTAGCAATTAAGTAATTTCTCTTCATTATTCATTTGGGGTGATCTCTTTGTAGAAGGATCATCACACTTTGTAGTCTGATCCATGGATATTTTTACACTCTTACATTTTTCTTCAAATCTCTAAGTCATCCATGAACAAAGCGTATTGCTTCCTGTGGAAGAAATGAGAGGGAATTCCAGATATCTAATACTAGAATCACAATGTTGTTTGGTTTGGAAACATATTGTACAAAAATGGTCATGTTCCTCCTCTCATATAAAGAAATATCTTGAAACCATTGTTCCATGTGAATTGGCATTGTGCACATATAATGGAGATATTCATCTTTGTACTAGGGAGAAAACATCTCCAATCCTTGATGACTTGCAATGAAAAGAATCATTCAAAGGAGGTTCATCGAGATTAAATTTTACTCTGAAGCCGAGTCCTTCTAATCTGGAAATAACCTTGGATTTGTTATTTTCAATTTATGATTTATAATTATGTTGGAGCTAAAAATGTATCACAAGCGATGAGTAGAATCAATATATCTGCTCTAGAGGATATGTTTTTGGAAAAAATTACATTAAGAAAAGTGATATATTTTCACTTTATTTGATGATTTTTAATTTGAACTATCTGCAATATTTAAATTTTTATCATCTATTTTATAATTATTGATAATTATATTAAAATCTAAAAAATTTATTTTCAAAATAAATATAAACCCATTAACATAATTATTAATATTAAAATTTAAAATATATTAAAATATAATAAAAATTTAAAACTACAAGTTTCTTAAAGAGATTAAAAAAACTCACTCATTTATATTTAATTTAAAAAATATTATAAAGGTAAATTTCTATAATAAAAGTTATTGTAAGCAAATATAGATAGGCATTTTATTAAGATATTTGTACAGCTGAAAAAAACATACAAGTCCCAAAGCCCATTATAGGAAATCAATCCATTTTTTTATTTGATTAAAAAAAACAAAAATTGAAAAAACTTGTAATAATACCTGTGGCAAAAAAATTTAGATGGACATATTACGAATTGGTAAAACAATTATATTCTATCCATTGTAATGAAAAATTATAGATGAATGAACATGTTATAAATTGTTACTACATTCTAATTGGTAATATTTCAATTATATTCTATCCATTTTAGTAAAAAAATTATATAAACATATTATGAATTGAGACTACATTCTAGTTGGTAAATATTTAATTATATTCTATCCATTTTAACCCAATCAAATTTAAAAACATTGCAAATCAAATTTAAGGGTGCGCCTACCAATGTAGCAGTGCATTGTATATGTATTGGTAGCATTGCATTGTATATGTATTTGATTATGAATTTCACCTATATTATAACTAATTTTACTACAACCATAGGCACCAAAAAAATCTATCGTTCCAATTTGTATTTGAGAATACAAATCTACTAAAAAATTTACACGATAATATACTTTAATTGAGTGTAAATAAGGCCCCGATTATTTCTAAGAAATTCAATAAAAACAACAACAAATCAATTTATTTTTCTAATTTAATTTATAAAAATAAATAAATAAAAATAAAAATAATTATGTAATAGTACTTATAGTGAAAAAAGTTCTAAATTAACATATTATGAATTGCCATATTTTAATGGGTAAAATAATTATATTCTTTTAATTGTAGTTATAAAATATGGTTTATAAATAAATCAATATATTATAAATTGTCTTTACATTTTAATTGATAATATTTCAAATATATTATATTATGTTGGCTCTCGAATTGTTCCGGCGAGAAAGAACAATATAAGAGGACATTCATTGAGGACATGAATCCTCTCACTTCAAGTTAAAGGGGATAGTCTCCCTTCACCTTAAGGGTATTCTCTATTTCTATTCTCAGAATGTATTGAAATAAGCAAATATATATAAGGCCAGATTAATGATATGAGAGCATTTTTAAAAGAATGAGTGGTTAAACTTTGCTATTAAATGGAACTTTATGTCAATCATATGATTTATGAACTCAATGTAAATTGGAGGATGCAATTATGATAAATAATATAAAAAGCAACATAGAAAATGACATAACAAAGTTAAAAAAAAAAAAAAAAAAAAAGATAAGTTCAAAAACCACATGTAATCCTTGGTAATAAATCATACTTACCCTAATAAGTGTAAAGAAATAATTTCAATATCATGTATTGTGGCACTTCTATCTACATGAATTAGATAAATATATTGAATAAAAAAAAAACCCAACGTGGTGCATAACTGAACGTAAAAATTCAAGTTATAGTTGTCAAGTAATGATGGTGATCATGTCAACCATCAAAGCCTCACAGACACCAAGATAAAAACATAAAAGAAAGAAATAAGTGCATAACAAAATAAACACATATTATGGCATATAATAATATTTCTTATGAAGGGTACAATGAATTTATCAGTGTTATGCATTCCAAATTCAACCTGCAAGCGATCAAAGGAAAACCATAACTTAAGGGCACTCCAAATAGCATAGATATCTAAAAAGAAAACCAAATTGAATAGTATTAGAAAAAAATATCATTTGATCAAATATGTTTATTTAAATTATTCTTTGTTCCAAAATATAAAACACAAGGCTAAAATAATTAGAGAAAATAAATATTAAGTATTAAAATGCATGACAAGTTACATAGTTCTTGAATCTAGTTCTTACAACATGTGTATAGGAACCATATCAAAATAAGTATCTCTCTTTCAAATCCAACTAACCTCCTTTCTCAAATAAGAAACAAGATTTTATACAAAAATATCAAATAATTGTTTTTCTAATTGTCCCTTAACTAAAACAAAAATATGACACATAATTAAACTTTAATCTTGTCCCCTTCAACTTGGTCTTGAAGACATCATAGATTCTTAGGGTTTGAATGGTTGAAACGGTTTCTTCCTTGAATTAATATAAAATTCTCCATCAAATTATGTTTGCTAGATTTGCAATTAATTGAAATTAATTTCTCTCACCATATCACTAGTCAAACAAATATACGAAGCCAAATATCGAAAACACTGATCAAGTCAAATTCTTTGCTCATCAACCAAGTCAATTTTTTTGCTCATCAAATGCCAAACCATGCACCATACTCAAGATAGATATCAACATACTCATCCAAAACAAAACCCTTATATAATAAATGTCTAAGTAGCTCTGCCCACTTATTCACAATTTTCAATAAACTCTCTACAGTAATAAATCAACTATAGGAACAATACATAATCAGTCTCAATAAAGTGTGCATCCAATACCAAATCCTAGCAGCCAAAATCAACATCAAGCCTCACCAGATCAAAAAAATCCAAAGCATCAAACGATACAAAACACTCTCAATACTAGTTCATTGTCATAGCTAAAGAGTACCACAAACTTTGTACATAATCAAATCAGGATATATACACGATTGTTATTACATAAATTTATGTATATATGTGCTTCCTATGTAGAATAACAACATAAACATCTCAAATCATTATTCTCATTCTTTTCATCAAATATCAAATCATTTCTAACTCAAATATTGATCATCAAGCACACTAGTTCATCAAGCAAACAAGGACATATGTAAATTAATCAATGAAGAAACTCTTTTCCACTGCAACATACAAGACATCAATGTAAACCCTCTATGTTCATTGTAAAACCCTCAAGTCACACACACTTTTTTCATAGCAAGAAAGCATTATCAGACTGCTCCTCAAAACAGATCTCTGCATACATATTCAAGACCACTCTATAATCTCTACACTAACAATCTTTCATACACTATCAAATATATCCTTGTAAAATGCTATTTTTATAATATAGTAGTAATGAGACAAGTTATCAGGATCATTATCATAGTAATTAACGTTTGCATAAACCCTCATTACTTCAACACTACTGCATAACTTCTGAGTCAGATCTACAAAACAAAAGGTATGATTCTAGCCCTACAATCTCACTAAGATATGGTGTGCATTAGTGTAGGGACATTTCAATGATTAGCATTCCTCATCAAGCACACATACTTATACAAAATCTTATTGGTCTTCAATCAATCTACTAATGAATCTTGTACATAAAACATTGTTGAACCAATTCATTTTCCCTCCAATACACCTTAATAAACAAATCAAACAAGCATATCCATTAGCTTTCTAATACATATTCAGATCTCTCAGATATGTGTCTCCTCCTTGTGCCCTAGTGAAAACAATTTCTAGAACATATCACAAAATAATAACCCATTGAATGCACACATATTTGCTTGACCTCCTTCTCCTTCTATAATTTCATTTCCTTGCCAATACCATAGGAAAATCCCTTGGATTTGTTTATCAGAATAGTTTATGGAATCAAATAGACATTGTCAACTCAAAACCTTGGGAAAATTCCAAGGAAAATGTTCATGGTTTTCTATTTTCCATGCGCAGGGTCATGTATGTGACTCTTCTTCTTGACATCTATGTATATACGTGACTTTATCTCAAAGAAGTTGTGCATGCATCACAAACCTCAAATTCTTCACTCCACTTCAAATGCAACATATGACTAAGTTGCAAATACACCTCCTCATCCTTTGTAATACCTTCAACACTTTAGCAAACCTTTGTAACTCTTCAGTAATCATCAAAACTCCTGCAACACTTACACAAATCATTAAGAACATCCTCCATCCATGATCTAGCTAGGCCCATCATACCATGAGGTTGACATTAACGAAAATACATTATCCATAATTCCAACAATCTGCCCCTTTGGACTTGATGTCAGCATCCTACAAACACCAAGTCCTTCTCTCCCCCTTTGATATAAAGGGAAAAGGGAAGAACCAAGTTGAGTTAAGTATTCCTCCTAAAATGCTCAAACTATGAATATGATCTACTGATATGAAACTAGGAACTCGACTGCAAGATATCACTTTAATCCACACCATTATCTCTCATATTGACCATGCTCCTCGGCAGTGTATACCATACCTTCTAGTGATATGCAATACAAGTACAAGACACCTTGGAGAAAATATAAATGTCTGATATATGATAATTATATGAGTATGCCTACCACCAATCATGGACTCAACCTACATCATTCACCTAAATAAATAAGGATATATCAATGAATATACCTAATAAGACATGATTTTGACATCCAATTGCCCATACATGGATGAATTTGATAATGTTCACAAAATGAGCCTCTCAATACCAATACACCAAAAGATGATGATACATAGCTATACATGTTCTCTCTGTTATGCATGATCAACATTCAAGATATTCATCAACATTAACATATGATATCACATTAATTACTTTGGATAAACAAGAGACTCATTGGCAACATATGTAAAGCCAAAGAAGACCTCCAACATCACAAGCCATTAAGTAGAATAGGATTGATCAAAATCATATTGATGAGGGAGTAGTATCTTCAACATCAACCATAATGTAGCGACAACAACATATATATCTTCCAACAATAATCAATGCATCAAAGAAAAAAATGTAAGAAGACTGATCAAAATAGAAATAACTAGTAACTCATCATAGATCAACATCATGCAATAAACCAATGTCAGATAAGTAGTTCCCATGTTTCATTTATGCTAGAAAGAAACCATAATTCCAATAGTGAACCATTGAAAGCATAGAGGATTCTCCCCTTGAACCCATGTGAACTCTTTATTTCCAATATTGATCACATTTTCAAATGAAACATTAGTAGCATATATATTCTCATCGTTGAAGATTCCAACAAACAATACATCAAAGCAACAAATCAACAAAAAAAACAATACAAGATTTTCCAATGAGGTATCAACAAAAACTCATAAAATCATCATGAATCAACACCCTTTCATACATTCCTAAGTAGCATATAGGCATCCTCAAAAAACTGGAAAAATCCCACAACAAACCAACATTAGATAATTCCAACAATGAACTATTGGTATCATATGAGAAGCTCCCCTAAATATATACCACTCCAGCACAATACAATATAATATGTGAATGTCTATGTTGGGTCCCTATAATACTAGTGATTACCCCATTACTATTGTAGTTATACCCCTTATTAATATTGTTGTGCCCCTATTGCCCCCATATTGTTATTACTGTGCCCCATAGAATCACTTTATTATTATTTTTGTGGCTTTATATTATTATTGTTAGGTCGGCTGGTTTATATTGTGATTCCTTAGACTCCTATATATAGAAAGGAGGTTTTGTCATTTGAATCATCCAAGAATTGTTCATTTATGTAATGTAAAGGAGGTTGCCCCCTCGAAGAGGCTAAATTCTAAGGCGTTGATCTATCTGTTCTATCTTTTTTGAGTTGGTTTCATAACATTTGGTATCAGAGCTTTGGATTCTAGGGTTTCGCTGCTCCAAACAGGTCATCATGGCATTTTCGCTATAACTTTTTTGTTGTGACGTTTTAGAAGTTGCAAAAAAACCCATTTGAGAAGAAATTGCGCTGAACCTTGGGTCCGAATTTCAGAGCGTTTCACACGATATTTGCGGAGATATGATCTGAGGAAGTTGGTCTTTTTTCAGACTCCTGAATTACATTCCAAACAGGTGACCTGGGGAAAATCGTCATAATGTTCTCTCTAGGGATCGGATTTAAATTTCATAAGAAGGTGCAGAAAGAGGATGGATTGTAGTTTCTTGTATGCATTTTTCAGATCCAAAGGTCGAAACAGTGACTCGTGGCATGTCGTACAAGTTCGTTCTACTGAACTAGTCTATAATCAAGTCACTGTGGGAGATTTCGCATAACTCTTCCTTGGAGAAACCAATTTGGGTCAGACTTGTGGCATTGGAAAGAGGACACAAAGG
>APFE030793662.1:0-81944 GCA_000404065.3 Pinus taeda
TCTTGTTTGGAGTTTGACTTTGATTTTTTTTATTCTTGTTAGTTTTTTTTTAATAAATTAATTTAAATATTATTTTTCAAAAACTAGCAGTTTAATATAGCCATTACTTATTAATATTTGTTTTTAATAAATTAAAAAACTAATATCATAATTTAAATATTATTTTTCAAAAACTAGTCATTTAATATAGTCGTTACTTAATAATATTTGATTTTGTATGGCCAACAAGGGGCTTAAGCTTTTGGGCTAAATACTTAGCAAGAAGATAAGTTGGCCCTCCTATCGTGTTGACAATGGGTTTCAGAGGAGCCCCTTCTTATGAATATTTGGTAGGCCATAGATTCGGGGGGTAAGAGGGCAAATTTCTATAACCTTAGGACTGAACGAGCTGACCAAGCTACTAGCCTTTATAGCAAGAGCCACACTTTTGGAAATCTTCTTTAGGGGATCCTTGTTGAGTTTCCTGTAGCTCCCACTATTATGGAGGTGGTCCAACATCTTCCGACGGTAATCAACTTTATCAAGAATAACCACAACACCACCTTTGTCGGCTTTGAGAACAATAATATTCTTATTATTGTTTAACGATTTGAGATCATCAAACTTAGGTTTGTTAATGTTGTTCTTGGGGGGCTTTGCCTTTCTAAGGACAACTGCATAGTCTTGACTAATGATATCTTTAGTGACGTCCGGTAAGTCTCTAATACCATATTCAATGTCACAGATGATATCGACGACGAAGATCTTTTTAGGAGCAAGAGCAAAATTTAAACCTTTCTAAGTTTCTCCAAAAGACTAAAGACAGGGGGATGAAAAGAAAAGCTAGAGAGATTGACAACCCTATTACTAGAAGAGGAAGGAAATATATTGTTTACTAAAAATACCATAATAAATATGAAAGAGTCAATAGTTATAAAAAGTACTAGAAACTAGAAAAGACAAGTAAATCTATTATTTATTACTTGACTCTCTTGCCATGAGAAATTTTTAATTTCTTGTTTCGTGCTTTATTGGGAGTCTCCTCTTGCATAGTCGAACGACCTTGGTGCTCTTGATCATTGGGAGTCTCCCCCGTAAAGAGGGCCTGGTGCTCTTGATTAAATACAAGTTCCATACCCTAGTACATGATAAAATCCAATGGAAACATTGCAATCCCCCACAATCTTGAAATCCTGAAAAAATGACAAGTCTGCTGGATTTTGAGTGAGATCTAAAATTCTACTTTCTCCATATGAAATCCAATGAGGCCGAAACCACTCTCAAACATCTTGAGGCATTTCATGGTAATGTCAAATATTCAAGTAAAAGTGACATTCTCCTTTATCTTTCATTTTCATCCTTTTACCTTAAGAATTAACATTACCATGAACTGCATATCAACACTAGGGCCATAGTATTGAACATTAGGCTGTCACACTCAAAAAAATTTGTAATGGCTCCCTCTATCACTCCTTAAAAGGCAGGGAGTGATTTTCTTTTTTCGGGAGTGCGCTCTTGATGCGCTCCCGCTTGGAGTGCCCTCCAAGAGCGGATTTGACTAGGGGGGCCGCTCCCTCTTAACCATGGTTTAAATATGTTTTTACGACATTTCGTACATAGATCATACCCATTTTTGTTTTGGAAATGGAGAACGATGTTTCAGGAAATTTCTTGAGACGTTTCTGGTAACTTAGGCAAGCTAGTTTGGTGTTGGTAAGGATAAAGCAAAGAGAGATCCTTCCTCGTATTTTCGAGGCAAAGCATTATCCAACACATTCTCTTTGCTTTTCTTGTATGTGATCTCATAATCATACCTTGGCATCTTAGTGGCCCACTTGTGCTATTTTGGGGATGAAAAACTTTGTTCCAAAAAATACCTCAAATTATGAAGGTTCATCTTGATCTTGAAGTGCTTCCCAATGAAATATGGACCAACTAGCCATTGCATAAAGGATGGTCATCATTTTTTTCTCATAGGTGGATTTTCCCAATTTTTTGTCAAATAATTGTTTATTGGTGAATGCCAGTGGATACCTCTCTTGCATTAGTAAAATTCCAATACAATTTCTCGTTGCCGCACAATCTAAAACAAATGTCTTTTAGTGAAATTGGGCATTGTTAAGTTGGGTGTAGTACATATGGCTTTTTTAATGTTGAAAAGGCCTACACTAGGACATTGTTCTATACAAAGGCATTCTTTTTGCTCAAGGTGGTTAATGGAGTGATGGTTCTTACTTAATTCCTCTCAAACTTGCTATAGTAACATGCAAGATATAAGAAATCCCGTAAGCTCTTCAAATTATTGAGGTGTAGCCAATATTGCACAACATTAATTTTCTTGGGATCCACATGCACCCCATTTTGATCAATTATGTGGTCCAAGTATTCCACTTTATAAGTACCAAAACCATATTTGGAATGTTTCAAAAACAACTAGTTATCCTTGAGGAGTTGGAGGGCTTTATTAATGTGCTCCACATGTGCTTCCTAGGTTTTGGCTATAATTAGGCTATCATTGAAGACACATGTAGAAACTTGCATAGGAATGGTCAAAAGAGCTTGTTCATAAGGCTTTCAGAAGGTGGATGGAGCATTGCAAAGATTAAAAGACATCGTCAAAAGTTCATTTTGTCCTTCACGTGTGCGGAAAGCTATTTTAGAAATGTCCACTTTCATCTTGATTTGGTGGTACTTGGAATGGAGGTCCAATGTAGTGAAGAACTTAGCACCCTGAAGTACATTGAAATATCATTAATAACTATGATGGGAAATTTGTCTTTGATGGTCAACTTATTAGAGCATGAAAATCATGGCACAATTGCCAATTTCCTTCTTTCTTCAAGACCATGACTAGTGGGGATGAGTAAAGGCTAGCATTGGGACATATGAAGTTGGTCTCTATTAGTTCTGGAATGTTTTTTTTTTTTTTTTTTTAATTTCATTCTTTTGGGAAAAAGGGCATCGATAATGATACACATTGGGTTGTTGTCTATACAAAATTAGTGAAATGCCATGATCACGCTTACCATGGCATGGGGGTAAGCCATAGGGAGCTTCAAATATCCATTGATGCTAAGTTAGGACTAACTGCAAATCAGGGTGAATTTCTTGTGGGGGGCTATCCAGGAATTGGATGGCATTAAATTAGAAAATGAGTGCCCTTTCTTAAAGATCTTTTCCACGTGGTTAGCAACTTAACACTCACAATTTCAGGGGCATTGGAATGGAGCACTTTGAGGGTATGTTTATGGCCCTCCTTGGTGAAGCTCATGTTTAACTCTTTGAAGTTTTAAATCCATGGTAAGTTGGACCCATTATTCTTAGCCATTTTGCTCCAAGTTCTACATCGTAGTTGCCAATTTGAATAATGAATATGTGGACTTTGAGTTGATACTTGTCCTTTGAAGTTTCACGTTCTCACATATGCCACCAGGTTTCATCATATTGGCATTGGCTATCATAACTTGAAAATTGTTCACTGCATGGACATAACAATGGGTTTCTTTGGCCACTTTTTAATGAATAAAATTGTGGGTGTTGTCATTATCAATTAAGACAATCACCTCTCAGTGCTTGATGCAACCATTAAACTTCAAGGTTTGAGGATTTGAATGCCCTAATAAGGCGTTGAGAGAATATTGGAGTTCCTCTTGAGGAGGCTTCAAGGTAGGTTCTTTTGGAGGAGGTGGTGTGAGGTTTGTCAATTTTTGCTTGGGAGGGGCTTTGTTGAAAGTGTCCTTAGGGTAGTTTGGGGACACATCATTTTGAAACAATTTTTTGTTCCTTCTTATGACAATATTAGGAAAGTTTGAGGTGTTGGTGTTTGGTTGCTTCTTCTTGGGTGAACTTGTGGATCCACAGGGGTAGAGTGGGAAGCAAAGTGGTTGTAGATGCTAGTGGAGGGCAAGGATGGTGAATAAAAAAGGTTCTTTTGGCTTGTGCATTTATCACCATCTATGTTTCTTGAGCATTCTAACCAATAGCTAGGCATTGCATCATGACTTATGCTTTAATTGCTTCCTTGAGATATTCTTAAAAAAAAAGAATTAGTTAGAGCCTTTGTGTAGCTTTTCAATTGTTGGAAGGCAAAGTATGCTAGTGCGTGTATTCGGTGCAACTTGGTCAGTCATCTTTCAACACGAGGATAGATAGATTTCACAAACTAGCTCCAAGAAATATATCCCCCATGTGATTTCTTATGCCATTGTCACCATTGCCATCATTCTTGATCCAAGTATAGTATGCCCACTTTATGTTTCATTAGGTCATTAGTAATTACGTTTTTATATGGGTACTTAAAAAGGGGGGTTTGTGCATCAAACTTGTCCATTTCTACTTTGGGAAATTTGTGCTACAAATTGTTATTGTGAAAGGGTGTTTGATGACTATGGCTACCTTGAAAGGGTTGTTTATTGCGAGGTTCTCCTTTTCCTTAAGATTACCTGCTTAGTGGATCCACGTGCTATTCTGGTAAGTTGGTCCCATTGGGTATGGAGTGGAATGGTAATAGATCAATCTTACGTATTAGGATTCAAGCTTCGCACCTTGTGTGTCAATAGTTGAGTTGAGCCAAGAAACTATTGAGTCAATTTGCTCAAATTGGTTGTCTAGGTGGGGGACTGTCTCTTTCATGATTGACACATTTTGAGTATGGGTCACGATGATACCATTTAAGACCACTAAAGGGTTAACCCAAAATTATCCCAATGCGATTAGTGGCAAGAGAGGTAAGATAGGTCATAAACAAATGTATTATTTGGCTCACATAGAAAAGGTTACTAGAGAGCTATATTGATATGATCTATGCTGTGCAATTAATCTTTTGAGGTATGTCTCTTGTAATGGTGCTGGTTGTTCCTAGACTTTCATTACTTTGGTAAGAGTGTTACTCTTGTTTGAGTATCACTATGTTAATAGAATTCCCAAATTCTTGATATTCCTAATTATGTAGGAATTTTTCTTTCATGTGCTATAGAGGTTAAGGTTTGTAGCATTTGTTACCTCCCCAGTTTGCACGTAATGTTAAGAACCCTAATACACAAGATGCAATGTGAGGGGGATCTACTAGGATGGTCACTACTGTAACCTAAGCAACCTATCCTCTCACTTTTGTTGGCTCTTCTCCAACTCAAGGGGAGTATTCCTAGGTATTAGGATTACCAAAGCTATAACAATGAAGCTTAAAGGTGATGTGAAAAGATATCTCTAGCAAAACAATGTTTTTGTCATTTTGTAGTATAAAGAAGTAAAAAATGATGGAGGTTCAAGAGATTATTGCCAATCCAACAAGGGAAAAATGAAGTTAAGCGGTTGATCTGAGAGAGAAAGCTTGACAAAGAGTTAAGACTAAAAGGGCTACAATGTGCACGCCATAAGAAGAATTTCATGTTGCTGAAAATGGTAGCAAAGAAATAGGAGGGCTTTAAAATGCCACATCAAAACTTTGCGAATGATGTATGCCTTACCATAAAGTATCAATCTAGCAACCACTTGTAGATATAAGATGTAAGAGAATAATTCATAGAAACAACAACAAAGGCTTAAGTGGGGAGAGATTTGTTACCATGGCTAATCAATAGAAAGTACTAGTAACTCTACAATCATACACAATAAAAGAAAGCACTAGAATAATAGCCACACCTTGATAGGAAAGAAATCCTTACATATTACAGATGCTCCAAGAAAAATATATCTATTAAGCTCCAAGGAGGGGAAACTCCAAAAATCCAACCATGGGAATCAATGAAGAGAGTGAAAGCTTATATACGTTTGAGATACATATTCATGTACAATAGAATGATAATATTAACTACCAAGACTCTAGATATATTCTCCTCCAAACAAATAACCAACGATACATAAAATAACAAGTGGTGGTCAAGCCGCATGTACAAGTCTCCAACAAGAATGCTCCATGAAGGTAACCCATCTCCATCAAAGAAAGAACAAGAATAAGGCAAAGCTCCAACATCTAGCTTCCAAAGGCCTCCAAGTGTAGTGATTCCAAAAATTTGTGCAATAAAACCCTAGATATAGGGTTTGAAACCTCCTAGATCTCCTCAAAAGTGGAAATGTAGCTCTCTAGGGTGAAGCGCCCTCCTTAAAACATGCAAAGACCAAGTGAAGACGAGTGAGATGTTCTCCTCCAATCATGAGTAAATGAGTAATAAAACTCCTCTAGTTCTTAACCATAAACATAGACTTAAGTGCAAGCTACTTCCTTGAGGTGGATGCTCCTCAAAACAGGGCTTGAATCAAGTCAAATTTCCAAATATAGCATGTGATCTCCAAGTAGAATGCCCAACTAATAAGGCATGGAAGAGTGCTAAATGGTGGATGTCCTACTCAATTCACGATTTTTTCAACTAGTCTTTTTTAATTTTGCCGATTTTTTGCTATTTTTTTTTCTCTTGATTTTTATGACTTCTAATTTTCGGATCCTTGCCGATTTATTCCTGAGTCTGACTTTTGCAACATTGGTACTATTTTCTTTGCAGTCACCTGTGATATGCCTTATCAGTGCCAATAGTCCACTGTGCTGCCACATCCCTTTAGTCAATGCCACCTTATCATGCCCGATTGTATATCTCTAATGTTGGTTTTGTTCCTTCTATCCTATAAACCATTTTCGATGTAGTGCAGCTCAAAAATTGCCTAACATTGCCCGTGTTTTGTCTCTTAGAAACTTGTAGTAGTGTTTAAAACATCGACATTAGCAAAAATTTAATGAGGGACTAGAAATCGGCTTCTCGGAAATATTGGTGAAAAGATGGCAAAAATCGACTAACTGTTGCAAATTTTAAAAATACCAAATATATATATATATTTTTTTTTCAAAATTTTAAACATATTAAGCAACAACAACAACAGATAAATACATTGGCACATAAATATGGAGAAAGCACTAATATATAGTGTTCCACGGGGATTTGTCCCCAAGGTGGGGTGCATGCACCCCACGCTTCCCGTGAACTTGGGACAAGGGGACTGCTAGGGAAACATTTCACCACATCCCTCTTTTGGGGAGACCTAGGGGGGGCATTTCCCTAGTTTGGGAGATGTGTTTCCCCAAAAGGGGTGCTTGTGGGTGTTCCCCTCAGAAATGGATAGGCGTCTCCCCTTAAATTTTCTTGAAAACAATAATCTATGAGTGGGGAAGCTTAATATTCAACCCTAGGGCCCTACAAATGCTATGTAATTAATAGTAATGTTAAATTCTTAAAGTGAAAACGACATTCTCCTTTGTCTTTCATTTTCATCCTTTTACTTAAATTTTTAACATTAGCATTAATTAACTCGGAGTGTTTGAGAGTGTTTCTGACCTCATTGAATTTCATATGGAGAAAGTAGAATTTTAGATCCCACTCAAAATCCATCAAACTTAACAATTTTCAGGGTTTCATGATTGGGGGGGATTCAATATTTCCATTGGATTCTATCAAGTATGAGGCTCTGGAACTAGCATTTAATCAAGAGTCCCAACCCCAAAAGCACTTCTTTCGAGGGGGGAATATTTCACCCACAATTTTGTCTAATAACCCTTGAAATTTTAAAAAATATAAAAATAAAGTTCAAACTAAAAAGAAAAATACATAACAAATATCAAAACCTAAACTAATTTGCAATCCCTAACTCACTCATTCAAATTGGTAAGCTTACCTCTACTTGGCTTACCACATAGTGCTTTCTAACTTACTAGTTAAAGATTGTCTCTCCTTGCCCACGATGCTCCTTCAATGCTCATTGTCCATTTTTAATTTTCGGTTTTAACTTTCGAGTCTTGACTCTAGATATCGATGACCTGAGACTGATTATTTGACTTGTCACTCTTTACTAGTTTTGAGTTTGAGTTATATCAATTTACTATTCTAGTCTTTAGACTTCAGTGTCTAGTATAGTCTATTTTTATCAGTGTTACACGGGGATGCGCCAGGGTCAGATACATGCACCACTCACACCCCACGCACCCGGGACGGGGGGATGTCTGGAGAAATGTTTCCCTAAGCACCCCTTTTGGGGATTCATGAGGAGATGTAGGGTGTGTTTCCCCAATGTGGGGGACGCGACTCCCCAAAATGGGTGCTTCTAGGTGCCACCCCTCAAAAGGGGTGCTTCTGGTGTCCCCTTTTGAGGGGGGATGTGTCCCCCCTTGAATTTGTCTAATAACACAATATAAAAAAATTTGAAAATACATGTATTAAAAAACAAAAAATAAAAAACAAAAAATAAAACAATACTAAAAATTTAAAAGTTAAAACTTACCTCATTCATTTCCCAGATTCTCTTGCTTGTTGTCAAGCTATGCTCTCTTGCCTTCGTCGAGCTATGCTCTCTTGCCTGCCGTCGAGCTATGCCCTCCTGCCCACCATTGAGCTCTGCTCCTCCAACATAACTCATTCATTTTTGAGTTTCTCTTTTGCCCTCGAGCTCTGCAGACTGTTGCTCTTGAGTCTTGTCGACGTCGACCTCCAGAGTCCACTGCCATTGATTGCCGCTGTCTCGACCTCCATTGATATCCAGCTTCCAGTGTTTTTACGGGCCTCAGACCCTCAACATCCATTGCTGTGGGCCTCGACCTCCAATATCCAACATCCAGTTTTAATTTTTGTAGCATCTAGCATCCAGTTTTTGGCGTTTGCAGCATCTAGCGTGGGTCTAGCGTCCACTTCCAAGTTCTAGTGCTTTTTTTGCTTGCAGTTGCCATAGGCTATTGATCATCCTTCTTTGTTAGTCCAAGTAAGTTGCTACATAAAGTTTTAAATTTAAATTTTTTATGTTCTAGAATCTAATGTGGCATTAAAATTTTTGTAAACCATGGACACTAGTAACCACTAAGATTTACACAGTATTTTTAAAATGTAGATTTATCATTTCAAATTTAGATTATCAAAACCATTAAAATTTAAAATTTTAAAACCCTTCTTGCAGGGCACAAAAAATAAAAAAAATCTTCCAAATAAATTAAAACCCAACAAGCTGCAAGTGCAAAATGATTGATCATGATAACAGCCAGAGTGCCACAGATAATGATAGTGAATATGATCCTTAAACAAAAAGTCCACTTGGAATTGAAATCCCATCAACACTGAATGAAACCCATGGCGTTAGTGCAACTAGTACTACTCTGAATCCAACCCCATCAAAGACATTGGCACAATATGCAAATGGGACATTTAATCCGAGCAAACCTCTTTTGTTATATGCTACCAAACTGGACGGCCCCTCAGCCCAACCAAAACTAGGAAACAAAAGAGGTGGGACACACCATTGGACATGCAATGTTTGTGGCCATTCTTGGGTTGGGAGTTATGGTTAGGTCAAGATGCATCTTTTGGGTGTAGGTGGCAAAGGGGTTCATACATGTACAAAATTAACCATGCTGCAAAAATCAGAGCTCTTGAAGATGCAAATGGCAGCAGATGCAAAGGGGACCTTATCAAGCAAAAATGTCATGGCCCAAGCTCATCAAAATATTGATGAAGCCATAAGCTCCAAAAGAAAATCAAAAGAAAAGAAAAATATACCTCCACCATCTCTTATTGGGACTAAGGGTTCTTGTTCTTGTGTAGTGGGACCAACTCTTACAAGGATGTATAGTAATTTGAATCGTGATGATACAGATGATGCCATTGGCAAGTTTCTTTTTTGCCAATGACATTGCTTTCAATGTTGGTTGTTCGCCTTACTACAAGGAGATGGTCAAGGCAATTGCAACAATAAGACCCTTATATGTGTTCCAAGTGAACATAAGTTGAGGACAGTGATAGCAGAAAGGCAAGTGGCCAATATTAATGTGCAAAAGCAAAATTTGAGGCAGACATGGGTGAAGGAAGGTTGTTCTGTTTATATGGATGGGTGGACAAACATTGCCAAACGTCCACTTATCAACATCATAGTTGCTGAGAGTGGTCTTTCTTTCTTAGAGCTATTTATTGTTTTGGAAAGTACACAGATGCAATTTTCCAACTTGAGCTTCTTTGTGATGTTATAAAGGAAATTGGATCTACAAATGTTGTACAAGTTGTGATAGATGCAACAACAGTGTGTAGATCAATAACATTAATGATTGAAAGTAAATACAAACATATTTTCTGGAACCCTTGTTGTGTGCTTGCACTCAACAATGTGCTGAAAGACATTGGCAAAATTGAGTGCATATCTAACTTGGTGATAGCTGCAAGAAATGTGCATATGTTTATTTGCAGTCACCACACCTCCTTAGCCATGTACAGGTTTCATGCGAGGAAGGATTTCCTCAAGCCTACAAACATCATATATGCTAGTTATTTTATTTTATTAGAGAGGACGTTGGAGGTGCAGTCAGTGTTGCAGGCCATGGCTGTGACTCCAGATTGGAATAGATGGGTAGAGTCCAAGACAGAGTAAAGGACGAAAATCATGATTTAGATATTGGTTAATAATTGGTGGACAAATTGTGGTTATTTGTTGTCACTCTTATGTCTTATAGTTGAGGTCATTCGCTACACTAATACAAATTCTTCTAGTCTTGGAGAAATCTTTGAGACTTTTTATAGTGTGTTGGATCAAGTGAGGGTGGTCATTCGTGAGAAAGATCCTTCCTTAGAGTTGTATACGACTCAAATTCGACCCATTATTCAACGTAGGTTGGAACGAACGAATACACCTTTGTACATGGCAGCATATGCACTCAACCCAAAAGGGTATGTGGCAAGGACTGGTAGAATTCTTCCCATTGAAGATCCAAAGGCCAAATAGGGCTTTCGAGCTGCCATTACAAAGATGTATAGTTCAAAAGAACAATTAGGAGATAGTGGATGCAATTTGCAAATCTGAATGGTCCCTTCAACAAGTCTGAATGCAAAGGAAGATCACAATGACATAGACCGGGATGACCCCATTGGTTGGTGGACCATCCATGGGGATGATGATCCAGAGATCTAACAACTTGCTATTCAGATATTGTCTCAGATTGCTAGTTCCTCTTCAGTAGAGAGGAATTGGTCCACATGTAGCTTCATCCACTCTATCAAGAGGAATAGACTTTCCTCTAGGCGATCAAAGAAGCTAGTTGCAGTGCATAGTTCTCTACGTCTCGCACATAGGAAGACATTGGAGTATTGGAGGGGACTAACAACACGATGGGATGTGGATCTAGAGGATGGTGCACAGATAGATGATGAGGATAGACCAAATGAGCTGCAACATGGTTTGGTTGGAGTTATGTTGGTTACTCAAGAGAGTGACTCTAACTTATATAGCGACATTCCCATTGATGGTCCTGATAACTTCATGCAACAGATGGATGTAGAGGACCAATCATTGAGATTGACTCCTTGATGTTGATTTTATTTTCGGTCCTCATTGTCCATTTTCACTTTTCAGTTTTAACTTTTGAGTCATGACCCTAGATGTTGATGACCTCAGGCTAATTATTGACACTCCTCACTCTTAACTATTTTTGATTTTGAAACTTTGAGTTATATCAGTTTTGAATTTAGTTATTTACTATTTTAGTGTTCAAACTTCAATATCTAGTACATAGTAAGCAATATACTAGTCGATTTTTCTTTCAATGTAGATTGTAGAATGATGAATGTTATGGATCAATGTATTTGAATATTTCATTATTAAAAATCATGGTATGGATGAATGATGAGTATGTCATATGAATGATGTATGTATCAAAATGAATGATGAGGATGGATGAATGTATGTCATTATTTAATTCAATTATGAATTTAAATTGTATGTGCGGGTCAATGTATTACTATTAGTCTATTTATACTTTCGTTATTGAATATGAACTTGAATTATATATAGATATAAAATTAAAAATTATATACCTCGACGTCCCTCTGAACCAAAATTTCCCTAAAATTTGAGGGTACTCCCACACATCCCCCCTGTGCATCTCTCTGCATTGGAGTCTTGGTGGAACATTGATTTTTCTTATTACTAATTAGATTCTAGAATGATGAATGATGAATGATGAATTTAAAATTTAAAACAATTTAGAATCTAGAGCGATGAATGATGAATTAATTTTTTAATCAATGTAGATTCTAGAATGATGATTATGCATCAATGTATTTCATTATTAAATCTTGTGGTGTATGGATGAATGATGTATGTATCAATATAAATGATGAGTATGGATCAATGTATTTCATTATTTAATTCAATTATGTATGTATCAATGTATTTATGCTTTCATATATATATATATATTATATATATTACATACCCTAACCTCCCCTCATCCCCCCTAAATTTCCCTAAAATTTGAGGATATTCCCACATGACCCCCTTGTGCATCTCCCTGCGCCCGCCTTCCCCATCTTGGAGTCTTGGTGGAACATTGCTAATATATATATGATGTAGTGGATGTGAAATAAAAATGAGACATCAAAGTCGATACTAAATCTTAAACCCTGATAGCTCGTCCAATCAAGGACTTAAAAGTGGAGAACCAGTACAAAATGATATCACATATATAGACATATCTCATCATCACGATGTAGATGTACAATGACAAGAGAAACAAAACTAGTAGCTAGCTATTTGATATCAATCCCCAATCCCTTCATTTATGGGAAAAAATCCTGGGTTGTTTGCTAGACATACGCCTAACAATAGAAGGCCCTAGCCCTATATCAAATGTTTAATGGTAATTGATGGGTGTAGAACTATGTTCATCAATCTCTGTAGAACTCATGCTTAGCACATTCTCCGCTCGCTCCTTGTCAGTGTTTGTAGCTCATTCCATGAGGGTGTCTACTTATGGAAATCATCATTAAAAGTATCCTATGCTTTTTCCAGAAGTTTACTTTATTAATTAATTAATAAAGTGAACATTCTTTTATTAAAGTGATTTTTAATTAAAGTGGCTAAAGTGTGTCACTTAATAATTTAATGAAAAGAGAGTCATTGATCTCACGGTTATATCTCAACCGTTGAAGATTAAGTTTTTGGCTCATGTCAAAGTTATACAAGAAAGAGAGGGCAAAGGACAAAGACACAGAACATTCATTTCACAAGTCATATGAGTGAAGAAGAAAATCAAAGATTTAATTTTCAGCCATTCGTGAGGATTTCATGTTAGTTTTTGTAGCATTGAACAGGTGTGCTAGTTTAGACTTTGGTTATAGAGATTAAGAAACACAAGATCTCTAGAACCCAGAAAAAATTTCTAGAGAAAACAGCCGGAGACAACTCAATTAAATTATTTTTTCGATAATTAAAAAAATGCCTAAGTATAACTTAGGGAAATCGATAAATTAAAGGGAATTAATTGAGAAAATTGAGAATGCTCTAGAAACTCACACAGATTGAGTTTAAGATGATCTTTTAGCTGTTGATGGGGATCTAATCATGGCCATTGGTTCAGCAATGAGAGATTATAAGAGTAGGGCGTTGCGTTGGAGATAGACACACCAACAAAGCGATTTCCTTTGCAGATCAATCTACCCAGTTGCAGAAATCAAGCAAGGGAGAGAAGTTCAAGCCAAAAAGGATGCAACAACAACAACAATGTAGTAGTAGAGTAACAAAAGAGATTCCAAAGGAGATTTCCAGTTCTAGAGAGGCAGCAATAAGAGGTCAAGTTATTCCACTAAACGCTGCACAGGCAGCTTCAAAGGGCAGTTTGATTTGGTTGAGAAGGCCAATTTAGGTGTCGGAGGCCGGGATAATTTTCCAGAGGGCTAGAGGATCATTCCCAACAACAACAACAGGCAAGATGTCTTGAGCAGAGGCAGATTTAGGCAGTGCGAGTTATAGGCTGCGGAGGGGCCTGCGCATGGGTCTTGGATAGCCAAGTTCGAGTAGTCATTTTGTAGTTGGATTGCTTATGGAGAAGGGAAAAATCCCGTTAATGAATTTGGCTAGATTATTTGTTGAGGATTGCTAGATTGGCATCCATATTTGTACTTAGAATTTTCACTGTTGCATAATAATAATAAAAACCTCATTTGCTGCATCGATTTTCCCACTTTGGGTTTTTTCGGGGACATTTGTCCAAAAATAACGGTGTCAAATTTTATTGTGTGTGTGTTATATATTTTTAGTTCCTATTTATTTTCCGCAATATTTTTATGGTGAAGAAATCGCAGTGTGATTTATCACTACGATTTCTTCGTTATTTTGCCGTAACAAAATAAATTGCTAATTACTCTGTTAGAAGAATAAATTCCAGTCGCTGTATTTCAAGGAATTTTCACATTTCAACAATATTTCAAGCAAGGAGAAGGCAACCAATCAGTAGCAAGGAAAAGAGTAGCCATATAGCCCAACAAAGCCATTAGTCTTGTCATCTATACAAATTTCGTTCAATTGTACATATTTGAGGGCGGGTTGCTTCACTTTCTGTGTAAATTGAAAATTTTAGGTCTGATGTTCATTTGATTAATTCTTAGAGCCATTTTTTCCTATAAGGGAGCTCTTGTAAGTTTTGAAGATAATTTTGAATGATGAACTGATCTAGAAGGGCAAAAATATTTGTATATTATGTGTGATTGCTTTTCTTGTCTTCTGCTGCATGCAAAAGTTAATTTTACCAACTAGTAACTAGGTGTGATCTGTTTGCATAAATACCCGGTTTTAGGATATTTTAACATAGTATTAGAGTTCTAGCTCTGAGAGAAAAGCAGATTTATAATCTTTAAGTTACTTCAACGAGCTTGAAAGATAAAGCTCACGGTAGCCATTTTAGTAACTGTTACCGCTCAAACTAGTAGGGGACCTAAGGGGGATCCCTGAAGGGCAAACGCTAGGCTAAGGGCAACAAATGGAGACTTAGCCCACTCTCACCTCAGCTAAGGCTCCCTTTTATTTACGGACTTTCACTAATGGGAGGAGACCCAATATGTACAGAGTCACGAATGAGTGATAAGTCTATGGATATGAGTGACCCAAACAAACCCTTTCCCAGAAAATTTTGAAAGATGGAGCTTGCTTGCTCACTAAGCAAGGTGTTATGTATTCTAGGGAAAGGATGAAAGGATTTTGAGGATTAGGTTTATTGGAATAGGCTTGTGAAATAGTTCCCCAATCCCTAAAATCCTTGTTAGAATTTGTATCCCAGATGGTTCTTGAAGAATGATCTTTTAAAAGAGCGGGACCACACGTGGCCAAGTGGACCTAGTCTAGGGTATGAGGAAAGTATGAAGCAACCAATTATATTCTTACCCTAGAAAAGGTGGGGAAAGGATCAAGGAAAAAATTTCACTTGAAGATGTTGTCTTGACCCTATGAGGCACTAGCCTTGGGGATGGCAGGGCAAGATTTGATCCCGGGGCTAGGGCTTGACTTTTTTCCCAACTCCACTGTTGGAATGGCTTCAAAATTAGAGGAGAGCTAGAGGAAAGGCCAGAGCAAGAGACCCTAGGAGATCAATTTTTTTTGATGGCTAGCTTGTCGGGAAATTGATGCCCTAGGTACTCGAATGTGGCTAGTATGAGAAAATATCGATTTTAGTGAACAACCTTGGTAGGTCAGTGCCTTAATCTTTGGGAGAATGGAGTCTATGTTGTGAGAGTAGGATTTCTTGGTTCCCAGTCAAGGAGGCCCCAAGATCACTTCGTTTGCCTTCTAGGTCAAGAGGAAGCAACCTCGCAACTTTTATACTTTGATGTGCAAGAGGAATGGCTTGTCAAGGTCAAATTTGACCCTTAGGAGATTTTGCTCACATTGCATGACCCATACATTGAAGGAATGCTATAATAGAGACAAATTCCACAATATTAAGCAGTAAATGCATACAACGATTAGCCCTAGAACAACGTAAATCCCAGTCCAACATATATGCCAAAAGTAAACAAGAATAACATCAAAAGTACGTACTTACATGTAATATAGTATATCTAGCCATTCACAATTGACAATAAAGAAGCTCCAAAAGAAGACAGATCAATATCTGCGCATCAAAACTCATCCATAAAGCTCCAATTCATTCTTAGAAAAAGTGCAAAAATGTCAAGAGAGATAAGAGATCGAAACCCAATTGATGATGAGAAATGAACTCATCTCACTTGTATTTATACACGACTTAGGAGTTCGAATTAGCCTCCTTGGCCTATGTAAGCCCCAATAAAATAATGTTTTAACAATACAACTTTTAGTGACAAGCCCATCAAACTAGCTCATAAATGAAAAAATAAGCCTCTCAAGGGGTCAAATAACAATCATGTCGTAGGGCCCTCTAAGAGGCCTAATGAGGTCCATGGGTGCCACAATGAACAATATGACCCTCAAAAGTAGTGGACAAGGGGTTGGCCCCTTGTAATAACCTGTGGTGCTCAAAATAATATGTGGGGGCACACAAGTGTCCTCATGGGTCTCCAAACAAATCGAAGATACTTGTAGATCGCTTGCAAGGGTTAGGATGATGGTGTAGGTGATGCCACATCATCGTGCAAGTTTGGGATCATTTGCCAAGTGTATGGTGTAGATCTGGGGCCAGCGGGGCATGATGGATCAGGTGCATCCTCCTTGTCCAGTAAATGAACCACGAGCAATCTTTGAATGGCTGTGGGAATCCATGGAGTGCAATCTGCTGCTATGGAGGCCCATGGCTCTCAATGCTTACCCTACATGTGCCATTGTAGTCCTCTGGAGGATTAGGACCTCGTATAGGGAGACCAAACCCAAGATGGAAACCATCTACAATCCTGCATAAGATCCAATGCGTCCCCTAGCCTTCCAGTACAACAAGTGATTAAAGAAATCTAGTAAATGAGCTTACAAAATCATGGACCACAGGTGGGGACTTCATAATGGTTTTCCCTTTGATAATGGGCTTCGGGATGTGCCAATGTCTCCTAAACTCCAAATGGGGTGGTTTCTACTTCTAAAGGGGATAATATTCAAGATACATCCTTCAAAAGGTGGTGACATGTGACAAATATGGTGAATGAAGTAGGGAATGAGAAGGGGTGACTCTGGGTCACATGTTGGGGTACAAGGGTAGCTAATAAGAGTGAAGCCCACACTTGGGTTTATAATGTGTAGGAGGGAGCAACTGTGGTACATTAGGTGCTCTGGCCTTGATTTTTCCACTGTTCTTTATATGCCTTTTGTTTTTTTTATGATTTTCTTTTATTAAATGCTCGGGGGCACAAGGAGTTAGAGCTTGATGTATAAGATATAGCAGCGAATTCCCCCTTTTAAGGTGGGGCGGTTCATCACCCACCAAGGGTTGGGACAATCATGGGTTCCTATATGATGAAGAAGGCTAATAGAACCTGTAGGAACTAAGGTGATGGCCATGATGATGGGGTAGAGCTCATGTATTGGCTTTTGCCCATGTGCTAAATGTTTTTGTCTTGACCATCTTTTGCATTTTGTGGTACACTTTCTTGTTGAATGTGGCCATATATTCTTTTAACTTTCTTTTCAGCTACATTAACCTCTGGGCTTCATTCCAGGCCATGACCCAAGGTGTGGCAAGGGGAAGGGGCAAGCTAACCCTATGTGGAGCCAATGGAGGAATGTGGACCTAGTCGGAAAAATGATGGATGGGGTAATAATGAATGGAAAGAGGGTAATATAAGCGAATTAGGGAGTGGGACCAAGCAACCAAAATTAGGGTTTCCTATGAAATACCATCCCTGGAACCAAATGGTCAGTAAAAGAGATCCCACGGGACTAGAATCCAAGGTCAATTCCTAAAAGGGGTTTGGGGGACAAAAGCATAGACCTAACCCATTCTTTCTGCCGAATCTCCCTATTAATCCATGCCCAAAAGTGTCCGTGATAAGCAAACTACAATACTCAATTTCCAAATGACAAGGCATACCTTTAGATTCGGGAGGCCCACCTTCAAACATATGATCATGGCAAATGGGCGAGGGACCACATGGCTGGCTCAGGTGGCAGAGAGGGTGGTACAACAAGCTAGCTGGTGGCTGCAAGGCGCTGTTGGCTGAGTACCATCTTGGAGAAAAAAAATTTCTCCTAGGTATATTACCCACAAAATGGTGGGTAATAATAACCAATGTGAAAGTTGAGGGTTGACTTGATGGGGTTTCAAATTTCTTGCCATGGAAGACATGAATCTTAGTGATCTTGAAGGAGCAATACTTGTGGGAAGTCGTGTCCAACCCTCCTCTAGCTCCAATGCAGACCTTAGAGAGCATGCAGATACTAGCAATAGTAGACCTTGTAGTGTAGGCAACATGTGATAAGGACATAAAGGCACATAGGGTGATCCTTGAAGCTATTAAGGATCATCTGATTCTGCATGCTGCAGAAAATACCAGATCTAAGGAGGTGTTTGATGCCTTAGTATCACTTTTTCAAAGTGACAACGTGAATCGTAAAATGATTCTAAAAACTTAGCTTAGAGAGTGCATGAGGAACCCCTTTGACAATGTAATCAACTTTCTTATGAGGATCTAACTTAGCTTAGAGAGTGCATGAGGAACCCCTTTGACAATGTAATCAACTATCTTATGAGGAACTCACAGATCCGTGACCAACTTGCAGCTATTGGAGAAGCTGTATTGAATGTAAAGCTAGTGAATGTTGCTTTGAATGGGTTCACCAAGGCTTGGGAACCATTCATCATGGGCATCATATGTGCTCGGAACATCTTCCCAATTGGGAGATACTGTGGGATGACTGCATCCAAGAGGAGACTTGTAAAGAGTCCAGGACCAATAAGTAGAGAGGAAGAGCAACAAATGAAAACTTGGCCTTGATCAACAAGACGAAGAAGACCAAAGGAAAAGTTTCCATCAAGAAGGGTGATAGTCAGGGAGAGGGACAACACTCTGGGTAGAAAAGAGGTATGAGCAAAGATCAAATGCTATATCTGCCATAATAATGTCATCTTTACTTCTCAGTGTCCACAAAGGAAGAATGGCAAGGGGAAGTCACAAATAGTTGCAATGAAAATAGAGACACAATTGAGCAAGCTTGATTCCTAGTTCGAGAGTGACTTTTCACTTGTGCCTTGCCTTTCTACCAACACCATTGCTAGAAGTGCCTGGTACTTGGACAATGGCGCCTCTTGCCACATGACAAAGGCTAGAGAGCTATTCAATGGTTTTGCAGAGGATGACTCAGGGATCCATATTGAGCTTGGCGATGATGCCAAGTATGTAGTGAAGGGACAATGGCCAATTCATTTCCAACTTGAGTCAGGAGGGTCCTTTGATGTGTAAGAGGTACTTTATGTACCTGGCCTAAAGAAGAACTTTTTGTCCATTTCAGTCATGGAGGACAAAGGTTATAAGGTTAACTTCTAGAGGGGGCAAGTGTTCATTTGCCTAGAGGTAGCTAGTCCAAAGATTGTAGTGAGGATTGGAGTTCGGGAGGGGTACTTGTATAGACTTCAGGGTCAGCTCGCTTAGGCACTAGTTCACACTGGTGAGAGCATTTGCAAGTTTTGGCACAAGAGGATGGGACATCTCCATCGTAGAGCTCTACCATTACTGAGACGAATGGTCACTGGGTGTCCAGACTCTAGTCTAGGCCAGCAGGGGGTGTGCAAAGGGTATGCACTTAGCAAGAATGTTAAGGCCTCTTTCCCTAGCAGTGAGACTCGATCCAAAGACATTTTGGTTTTGATCCATTTTGATATAGTAGGGCCTATGTCAATATCTTCAGTAAATGGCACAACTTACTATGTGACCTTCATTGATGACTTCTCCAGGAAGACCTGAATCTACTTCATGAAGACCAAGGGTGAGGTTTTTAGTCATTTCAAAGCTTTCAAAGCTCAGGTGGAGAACATGACAGGAAGGAAGATCAAGGTGTTGAGGACAGACGACGAGCGTGAATACACTTCTAATGAGTTCACAATTTTTTGCAAGGAGGCAGGGATCAAGAGGGAGAGGACAGTGTGGCCTACGACCCACAATAGAATGGGGTTGTAGAGAGGAAGAACCGATCTATTCATCATCGTGGTGAAGGCCATGATCAGAGTTTGCTGATGTTTTTGTGCGCTGAGGCATGCAACACAACTATGTATTTGCAAAACAGGAGTCCACATTGGATTCTAGAGGATAAGACACCGCCTGAAGCATTCACAGGTAAGAAGCCTGAGAAAGGACATCTTAGGATATTTGGTTGTCTAGTCTACATCCACATACCTGTGGAAATGAGGACAAAGTTGCAATCCTCAGGTGAGAGGGGCATCTTGGTGAGATACAACAAGGATTCAAAGGCTTATAGAGTCTTCCTGGACAGATCAGTGGAAGATAATGTTGAGCCAAGATCTCAAGTTCGAGGAGAACTTGGCATCTAGGAAATCTTAGGACCTACCAACAGTTGTAGAGGGGCCTCAAGAGGAGGAACCAAAGGAGGAGCCAAGAGCATAGACTTACAGTAGTAGAGATAACCAACCTTCAATTCAAAAGGAAAAGTGAGCTCCTTCAACATCAATTAGGAGGCCTAGGTGGGCGGAGTAGACATTGTGGGATGCTCAGGAGCATGTTGAGCCTCCCAAGACCACTTTCAAGGAGAGTAGACCTCTACAAAAGTTTTCGATGTTCATGGATTTGATGACCAACATCATAGACTTAGAGCCTTCCAACTTTGACAAAGCAGTCAACCAGCAAGTGTGGAGAGATGCCATGGTGGAGGAGCACGACTCCATCACGAAGAGTGATGTCTGGGAGATTGTGCCAAGACTAAAGGGGAAGTCAGTTGTGACTTCCAAGTGGCTTTACAAGGTAAAGCATGTAACAGATGGTAGTGTGGAGAAATACAAGGCCATATTTCTGGCTTGCGAGTTCTCTCAAAAAGAGGGAGTAGGTCCTGTAGCTAGATACTCCTCTATTCAAGCAGTTCTTTCGATAGGTTATGAGATGGGATGGAGCATCTATCAGATGGATGTGAAATCCACCTTCCTCAATGACATCATTGAGGAAGAAGTCTACGTCGAGCAGCCACAGGGGTTTAAGGTCCATGACAAAGACACACATGTATACCTTGTATGGACTCAAATAGGCAACTAGGGCATGGTATGCCAGGATTGATAGCTATCTGCATAGCATAGGTTTAACCAAGAGTGAGGCAGACCCCAATGTATACTTCTTATTGGTTTGCCCTGAGCCCCTCAATTTGTTCTTTTATGTGGACGATGTGATTCTGATAGGTGTAGAGAGACTGATTGCATGTTGCAAGTAAGATCTAGGGTCAAAATTTGAGATGAAGGATATCAAAATGATGCATTACTTTCTTGGACGTGAGGTTGGAAACAACCAGACAAGATCTTCCTCGGACAGAGGAAGTACACTCTAGAGACCTTGAAGAGATTTGGGATGGGGGATAGCAGACCAATGGCCACTCTGATGGTGATGAACCTTAAGAAAATTCATTCTTTAGTTATAGAGTTGGCAGACTCCAGATAATACAAGCGGTTGATTAACTCGTTGATGTATGTGGTCAACACTCGATCAGACATCAACTTTGGTGTTAATACCCTAAGCCAATTCATAGTGGAACCGAGGGAGATTCATTGGGTTGTAGCAAAGCACGTGCTCAAATATTTGCAGGGCACAATAGGACATGGATTGCAATACCTTGGTGGAGATGGCGTGAGGTTGCAGTGACTTAGATTTAGACTGGGCAGGGAGTGATACAGATCAAAAGAGCACCTTTGGGTGCTACTTTAGTTTGTGGTCAACAATCATGTCCTTGTTTAGTAGGAAGCAAACCTCAATAGCATTGAGTTCAGCTGAGGCAGAGTACATGGTGACTAGTCTAGCTAGTTGTGAAGCCATTTGGGGTCACAAGCTACTCACATGATTGTTTGGTTAGAAGCTTGAGTGGATAGTGATCCACTGCGATAACCAGAGTTGTATCAAACTCTCTGAGAATTCAGTGTTTTATGACAAGATAAAGCACATTGAGATCGAATACCACTTCATTCTAGACATGGTGCTGAGGGGAGCAGTGAAGTTCCAATATATTTCTACAGAGGAGTAGTTGGCTGACATTTTCACCAAGCTCTTGGTGAAGGGCAAGTTCATTTTGTTTCGGGACAAACTTGGAGTGGTGGAGAATGCCTTCCTCGTTACAAGGGAGTGGTAGTGTTTGTAGGTCAAACAAGTATTTACATGAGGGTGTCGACTTATGGAAATCATCTTTAAATGTATCCTATGCCTTTTTAGAAGTTCACTTATTTAATTAATTAATAAAGCGAACATTCTTTTATTAAAGTGATTTTTAATTAATAAAATGACTAAAGTGGGTCACTTAATAATTTAATTAAAAGAGAGCCATTGATCTCATGGTTAGATCTCAACCGTTGAAGATTTGGTTTTTGGCTCATGTCAAAGTTATAAAAGAAAGAGAGGGCAAAGGACAAAGACACAAAACATTCATTTCACAAGTCATTTGAGTGAAGGAGAAAATCAAAGATATGATTTTCAGCCATTTGCGAGGATTTCAACAATATTCAACAAGGATAAGGAAGCTAGTCAGCAAAAAGGAAAAGAGTAGCCATACAACCCAACAGAGCAGGCTATACCACCATTCTTACAAATTTCGTACAATTGATGAATTTGAGGGCAAGTGCCTCACTTTTCGTGCAAATTGAAATTTTGCGGTTTGTTGTTCGTTTGATTAAATTCCCAGAGCTATTTTTCCTTGTAAGGGAGCTCTTGTTAGCTTTGAAGATAATTTTGAATGATGCACTGATCTGAAAGGACATAAATATTTGTGTGTTGTGTATGATTGCTTTTCTTGTTTTCTGTTGCATGCAAAACTTAATATTACTAGCAAGTAACTGGATCTGATATGTTTTCTTAGACAACTGGTTATAGGATATTTTAACACTCCTTCTCCTCATCCTTCTCCCACTCCTGTTGTTGTAGTTGTTTCTCCTCTAACCATGCAGACGCCTTTTTATTGATAGGCACCTCAGATTCCACCCTCCACTTAGACCATACATCAATGTTGTCCAAGGAAGTGGCATCCACATTTAGTGTTCTCTCCATTTGCCTCATCCATAGTTAGAGACATGAAAACTCTAACTTGTTAGAGGGTCATAATTTTTTTTAATGAGTATTGACTCTTGAGGGTCATAAATTACATAAATTACAATAAATGTAATTGCTCTGTTGAATTTCTAAGTTCTAACCTGGTGCATTTGATTGAGTATATTTTTTCAAACACGCTCCAACTGTGCTCACATCGCGAAGCGCTATAGGTTTGACTAAGAATTTCCATGGTAAAGTTTTGTAAATTTGGTGCGCTACATTTACCTTGGGGAAACCCACATGGGGGAAAAACCCAACAACCTTTTCCTTGGAGAAATTCTTCAGTTCAACAAGAGACACATCTAGATCATCTAGTCAACAACAAGGTCAAACTGACCAACTAAGTGCATTTGTTCAAACTTGGTCCAACTGCCTCCTAGTCAAGTCAAAAACTGCCCAAGAACTTCGATTTGGTTAGGTCTGCTAGGGCCGAATTTCGGCTTGCTCCTGCACCCAATAAACTTGGTTCTGCAACCTTGGTCTACTTCAGAAATTCAGCCTTATAGTGTCTCAGAATTTTGTCCTTTTCTTTAGGAATTTGTCCTTCTTCATCAGAGTTTCACCACTTTTCTTTATCAGAACAAACCTCAAAAATGTTAGAAAATCAGAAAGGCAAAATATTTTCTTATGTTGACAATTACTTGTGATATTCTTATATTCTTATTAGCTTTCTTTATGTTCTTCTCTATCTTCTTCTTGTTGATTTATGGTAGCATCAGATGTGCTCTAAGCCTCAAAATTTGCAAGGAGGCTTGGACACATGTATTCCACAATACCCATAAATCGTTTTGGGAAATTCCACCCATAAACAATTTTATTAAAATAATTAATTACTTTTAATGGGTGCCTAAGTCTAAACTTAGGAAATTAAAATAATTAAAGGGTATTAATCAAACTGTGGGTGAAACTTCCAGAAGAAGACGAGGATCAAGTCAATATGATCTGAGCCGTTGATTAGAATCTAATCTGGGCCGTTGATTACTCAATTGGAGGATTATAAGAAGGACTTTGATGGGCATTTCGAAAACACACCGGGCAGATACTCAGTTACCCAAGTAAGATCTTTGCAAGGAGGCTTGGACACATGTATTCCACAATACCCATAAATCGTTTTGGGAAATTCCACCCGTAAACAGTTTTATTAAAATAATTAATTACTTTTAATGGGTGCCTAAGTCTAAACTTAGGAAATTAAAATAATTAAAGGGTATTAATCAAATTGTGGGTGAAACTTCTAGAAGAAGACGAGGATCAAGTCAATATGATCTGAGCCATTGATTAGAATCTAATCTGGGCCGTTGATTACTGAACTGGAGGATTATAAGAAGGACTTCGATGGGCATTTTGAAAACACACCAGGTAGATACTCAGTTACCCAAGTAAGATCGATTTTCTCATTGGTTGAAGTTCGACAAGAGGAAATCGAATCAGAGGGAGAGTTGCAGGTGAGAAGGAGAGAGGGCATCAACATCAGTCAGGGGTGCAAGAGCAGAAAGGAGACGTAGACTAGAGGAGGGATAGCGCTGAGGCTATGACGCTGGGACTGCGCAATCCCTACACAAAAGCTGATGTAGTGAGACGCAGAGGGGGCAACAGATCCTCTCTAGAGTTGGAAAATAGCTGAGAAGCGTGAGAATATTGTCTGTAATATTTCTCACAGAAATTCCTCTTCTATTTTGTTGGTTGTATCTTGTACATGAGATTTTTGCCGAAGATCAATAAAGAAACCCTCATCTACTGTGCCGATTTTCCCACATTAGGTTTTTTCGGGGACAATTGTCCAAAAATCACTGTCATTTTGATTATATTTGTACTAGTATTTTTCCTTGCATTTACTTTCCGCAGTATTTTAATTGTGAAGGTTGCAGTAAAATTTATTTCGATATTTGCTATAGAAACACTGTGAATAACTTATTTTTGAAATAATAAGTAGAAGAAATAATATTAGTCACTGCAGTGGGATTTCTATTTAGAATTTTTCACATGGTATGATCGTTGAGTTAAGCAGGAGTGCAGACCAGAAGAGTCAGTGTTGAAGAGAAGGGAATTCAAAATTGTTGCATAGGCAGAAAATCGAATCCCCATAGGAATTGCGCAGTCCAGTCTAAGAGGGAATTTTTTTATTATAAGAAAATCTCTCTTTGAGAGAGTCAACAGAGAGGAAGATTTCTAGATCCAAGATTGCCAGTGACAGAGGGAGCAACATAGAAGCTTCAGCGTAGAGAAGTCTTCAGGTAAAGACGCAGTTTTTTGCAACAGTTGCTGGGACAAAAAAGCATCAAAAATTGATAAGAAAAATAGCACAAAGAAGGATGGAAAATCAAGATGTCTCTGAATTATCTTCTAGATTGGAAGAAGAATTCACATGCTTCTCAAGTTCAACGTCAACAGATGTTTGGTATCGGGGCTTCAACCCACATGTTTGGAGTACGAGAATATTTCTCGAGCTATCAAGAAGAGTAAATGGACTTCCAGATTACTATGGGAAACAAAGCGAAGTGTACTCTAGTAGGGAGAGGCACCATAGCATTTAAGACAAAAGAAGGAACCAACATCCCGAGCCACTAATGTTCTGCATGTGCTCGGGTTAGGAATGAATTTGATTTCCTTGTCCCAGTTACATGACAAGGGATACAATGTATACTTCTTTGGAATGAAAGTATACGTCAAACATCCAAGCTGGAAGAAGAAGAGACAAATTAGAGCCCGAAGCAACAAACTATATAGATTGCAGCTCGAGTCTCCAATGGCACTGATAGGTAGCAATCATAATGGTGAAAAAGAACTGAATGAATTGTGGCACAGGCGAATGGGACACTTACACCATGGAGCACTGAGGATGCTCAAAGAGACTATTACAGGAGTTTCAGTCCTTAGTACTGAGCATGATGATGTACGCAGAGGATGCATACTAGGGAAGTACGCTAAAGCATCTTTTTCCATAAGCAACAACAGAGCGGAAGGCGTTTTGGCATCGATACACTCAGATATTTGTGGCCCAATGTCCACAAGAGCTCTTAGTGGTGGCGAATACTTCGTCACCTTTATTGATGATCACTCTAGAAAAACTTGGATCTATTTCTTAAAGACCAAAGATGAGGTCTTTGATCGTTCAAAGAGTTTAAGGCTCTCGTAGAGAACATGACAGGAAAAAAGATAAAGGTATTGTGTTCAGATAATGGTGGAGAGTATACATACAAAGACTTCACAGATTTCTGTGCAAAGGGGCATCAAAAGAGAATGGATAGCTCCATATAATCTAGAGCAAAATGGAGTAGTAGAGTGAAAGAATAGAACTATTGTTGGGGTGACAAAGGCTATGTTGTATGACCAAGATTTGCCTAGATTTTTATGGGTAGAGGCATGCAACACAACGATGTATATCTAGAATAGAATTCCTCACAAAGCATTGGGGAAGAAAACGTCTGAAGGTGTCTTCCCAAGGAAGAAGCCGGAGGTGAGTCATCTGAGAATATTTGGAAGTGTGGCATATTGTCATGTTCCAGATGATAAGTGTAGTAAACTAGATCAAACTGCAGAAAAGGGGTACCTCGTAGGATATAACGAGACTTCGAAGGCATATAGAATCTACATTCCTAATAATAAGAAGATTGTAGTAAGACAAGATGCAAAGTTCATGGAGCATAGAACTTTCAAGAAATCTCGAGAGATGCCAACAGAAGATCAGTCAATAGAAGTTCCATTAGTCCAACAACAACAGGGGCAGTAAGGAGGGCAAGCAAGAGAACAGACACTTGGATCGAGCACAATGACCTGTTGACCCTGCCGCCTACACCTACCTACAAGTCAGTGAGAAAAAGCCTTCAACCCCACAAGGTGTGGTTGGTGGCAGGGAACTCAGAGAAGGGGCTGTCACACTAATCCCGACTCTCTCTGTTTGAGCTATCTCCTAGGTTAGCTAAGCCGGGTAGTCCCTAATGAAAAGTTATAAGTTAAAAGATGTGAGTTTCTAGGAGAGTGTTATAGTGAAAATGGATTACTTTTAAGGATTTATGGGCAAATACGAAGTAAGCAACTTGAAATAACAATGTCAATCATTAATATGATTAAAAACCATAAAATCAGTGCCTTATAAGGAATCTGCTCAACAATTTAAAGACATATTTGCTCAAAGTAAAATGCAATGTTCTCAAAAGAGAAAACAAAGTAACCCTGAAACGTAAATAAGAATTGTTAGCACAAGATATGTAAGATACAAAATGCTTTTGAGATAATCAATTTTATAAATCAAAACATGTGAAACATATCTTGCCAAAACCCAAAAATTAGTAATTAACTTGGAAATGTAAAAGAAAGGAAGTGCTAAACCAAGACATCAATATGCAATTAGACTTGAAACATGAAAAGAAAACACTTGTTTGAAATGATTACAATACTTGCTTTTGGAATAGACTTTGCATATGAAAACTCAAACCATCAAGAGACAAGTAAAGTAAATGTAAAGGAAAGTGCTTTTGGTTAATGTTATTAATTAGCTCTACAACAAGATTACAATTTAACTCTTCAATCCGTAGACCTCACCCTCACCAAATGATATGGATCTCATAGTGAGGAGTCAATAGAGGAGTAGAGGATCCCTAAGATGTCTACTTCAACCAACTTATGTTGGAGGTAAAATTTTAATGAGGCTTGGAGCCTTCCTACACTAAAATGCCTAGATGAAATGCAAATTGTGTTAATTCCCCAAATTAAAATAATAATACATGCAAATTCTTTAAAGAGATTGATTTGTAATGCTTGAAAATGAAATAGTGTTCAACATAAGTTGCAATTATAACTTCAATTGGAGGAATAAAATTAGCTTACAAGTATTACATGTGTTTTGTCAATGAATTAAAATGATACAAGTAATTTGCTTGAAAGTAAAATTTGTTTCAAATAGACAATGACAATAAATTGCTCCAATATTCAAGATAACAATGTAGCATACAATTGAAACATGTATTCAAGTGCTCATGAAACAATTTACCAAGGTAAATGGAAACAAATCAAAGTTTGTTAAGAATATAAAATGCTTGCATGTAAATGATGAATTGTCCAAAGTAAAGTGTAAGCTTGTAGCTCCAAGCAACAATGAGAAAGAAAATGCAAAACTCAAATGAAATTGTAGCAAACTTTAACTGAATGAAATGTGATAGTGAGGTTGTGTTAATTCCCAATTAAATCATGCATGTAAGTGAATGAAGTATGCAAGCTTAAACCATGCAAATGTCAATCCACTCAATAGAAGCCTCTCTCTAAATGGGGAGATAGGATACCATGGAAAAAATACCAAGCTCCCACAAGCAAGTTAGATCTTTTATTAATATTACAATGAGAAGAGGGCTCTTCAAAGTTCTCAACTATACTTCAAGTAGAGTCCTCATAATAATTGCTTGAAACTTGGACAATAGATTTCTTTTCTTGAGAAAGTAGTGACAAGATCTCACAAAACTTATGCAAGGGAAACAAGGTGTGAGTTTCCTCCAAATGCCCACGGCTTAGAGAGGAAAATGGGCAGCCCTCTAGTGAACTCTACTTGGCCAAAATAAGCCTCAAAAGGGCTCACGAGATCCTTGGGAATCGAACCCCCAACACTTGCCAAAGGTCCTGCAAACACTTGTTAGATGTTGCGGGAAGTTGCTCTTCAAAATCTTCCACACAAGGGTTAGCAAACAATCCAAACAATGGCTGCAAAATAAGTTAAGTATTAATGGAAAAATCAGCAAGATAGAATGTATATGTACAATTATAATTTACAAAAGGCTAAGCTAAAGAGTGAGAGTAAACTCTCGTCTTTGCTTAGCCATCTTCAAGCTCTTAGATAGCAAATAAAAGAAATGAAGACAATGTTTTTTAAAAGAGATTTAAATTTAGAAGTTCTCGGCTTGTGTACAAGCTATGTGCTGGAATCCCTGCAAAACCACTTTGTAAGATAAGACTATGAAGGTTCAAAAAACAAATGAGAGTTTCTTTAAGAATGTATCAAGAGTGGGTTGGTCTCTCCAAAGACTTCCCCTCACGCTTGATTCTGTAATCCCAACATGATGTTTCCTCTACAAAACTTCAATCAATAATTAGTTCCATATAGATTTAGCAATAAACAATGATAAAAACTCCAGAGATTTATTTAAAACCAATTAGAGCATTCTATACTTAGAGCATACTTTTAAATCAGATGTCAATGCAAGATAGCTCTACATTAGCAAATCTACAAGAGCATATGGAAGCAAACTAGATCGAAGCATGAGTAAAATGAATTATACCAATGCTCAACAATTCATCACACTCGAAAAGGAGGAACACCTCATGAATGAAACCCTAAAGTCTTTATTGATATTTCTGAAAGTGTACAAGGCAGCAACACTTCCGCAAGCACAATAGCTAGTAACAATCTTATACAATGTGAGAGCCCATGGCTTTATTATATAGAGTTGGGAGCAAATCCTAATGAAGAATGACAATGACAAATGACGTTGGAGCCAATCCCAATGTAGAAGTGATTAAACAAGTGGCATGAGGTGACAATCCCAAAGAGAAATTCGAATTTGTTGAATGGAGCTCCAATGCCAAGTGTAAAAATCGAATTCTGACAAGTGGACATCATTTTCTTCTTCCCTTATGTGCCAAATTCGAATTTTATGGTGGAATGACAAGTGTATATGGGTGGTAACCCATGTGGTGACAATTTCCCACAAAAATATCCACCAAATATTCTCCCAAATCCTCTTAAATGTGCATTAACTTCACAAATTCGAATTTCCAAGCAGCTTTTTCATTTAATCTCAGAAATTCGATTTTATTTAAGCACGTCCTTTCCTTGATTTTAGGAGTCCACATCACCTTGGGACTTCACTTTACTCCCTCATAATTTTCCACCTCATTTCCACAACATTTAGCATGTGTGGATATTTATTTTTCTCCATTTATTTAATTTCTGGCTTAATTAATTGCCAGATTTCCCATTAAACTTAGGAAAAGTAGGTTTTGAGGGTCCAAAACACATTATTAACCCCTCAAAGTGTGTTATAGTAGAAAGTTGAGGGTGAGAGGTGTAATTTGGATTACTCATACCGCATACAACTTCCCTAGACTACACTTATTACAATTTAAATACAATTTTATTTGCAATTTTTGACCTGCGGGAAATCTAAAAAATTAAAAAATGACTACCTAGACCTAACCAAATTCCACAAAATTTTTTGTGTGATCTAATATGGTAATATTTATCGACTCTAGACATTAAAATATGTCAGGGGCTCAACCTTCAAACCGTCACCCCGACTTTGGGGTAAAACGTGAGTGAAAAAACCTAAAAAATTATCTGCCTCTGAAAAAGAAGGGATAATTAACCAGATAAAAAAACACTCCAAAGTGTACTCGTTTGCTGATTGAGTCCCAACATCCTAGGCCTGTTATAGACTCAAAACTCATCATTACTAGTATCACTTATTACAATTCCCCGTAAGGTGTGGAATCTAGGTACAAGAAAGATGATGAGAAGATAGAAGTAGAGTTAAAAAACTCTACTGACTAACGATATCTGATGGTACAAGTGTCCTCTGGATCATCCTTGGGAATGGAGTCTTCATATAATCTTTAGGTGCCACTCTAGTGGTTAACATGACCAACGCCAATGTTTCCTCAGAAGTAGGAAATCCATGCAGTTCTCAGCAAATGGAACAACGAGAACAGGAGGGGGATTTGATTGAGCCTCCCACCACCAGTGGTAGAACTAGCAGGGAAATACGTCAGACACTGAGGGATGCAGAGGAGTTTGTCGGAGCTTCTAGAACCGAGAAGAGGTAGCGTAGACAACCTGATAGGTACCAAGCCTTGGTAGCACAAGTTGAAGAACCCTCCAGCTTTCAGGAAGTCGAACAATGCCAAGTTTGGGTGGATGCCATGGTAGAAGAGTATAGTTCTATCATGACGAATGATGTTTGGGAAGTGGTACTTAGACTAGAGGATAAATTAGTTGTAGGATCAAGGTGGATCTACAGGATCAAGGTGGATCAAGTATGTTGCAGATGGCAGCATAGAGCATTACAAGGCTAGGTTCGTGGCTAAGGGTTACACACAAAAGGAAGGAATAGACTATGAGGAGACCTACGCCCCAGTAGCCAGATATGCCTCTATCAGATTTGTTATATCCCTAGTAGCTCAAATGGGATGGGAGATTCACCAGATGGATATCAAGACAACATTCTTGAATGGGGTGATAGAAGAAGCGGTGTATATAGAACAACCCAAAGGCTTCGAAACTCATGAAAAGAGAACTCATGTATGCAGGTTAAAGAAAACCCTGTATGGGCTCAAGCAGGCACCTAGAGCATGGTATGGTCGGATTGATAGTTACTTGCAACAGTTGGGATTCATCAAGAGTGATGTTGATCCCAATCTCTACTATCTAATGGTGGAGAATGAGCCACTTCTGGTATTATATGTGGATGACTTGTTTCTAACAGGGTCATCTAGGCTCATAAAGGACTGCAAGAAGAATCTTGAAGCAAAATTCGGCATGAAGGATATGGGGTTGATGCATTATTTTCTAGGGTTGGATGCTTGGCAGAAGAATGGGGAGATCTTCCTTGGGCAAGGAAGATATGCTCAGAGATTCTGAAGAGATTCAGAATGCAGGATTTCCGACCCATGGCTACGCCCATGATCACCAACTGGTAGAAAATAGATGCATCAGGAGACAAGGAGGTGGACTCCACCTTGTACACACAGCTCATTGGGTCGCTCATGTATCTGGTCAACACTATGGCCAAACATTTGGTTCGCTGTCAACACCCTTAGTCAGTTCATGGTGGAACCAAAAAGGGTGCATTGGGTAGTAGTTAGGCACATTCTTAGATATGTGCGTGGAACAGTCGGATATGGGTTGAAATACACCCGAGGAGATGACGTCAAATTAAATGGATTCACAGATGCAGATTGGGCAGGTATTTCAGTAGATCGGAAAAGTACCTTCGGGTATTGATTCAGTGTTGGATTAGGAATGATCTCTTGGTGCAGCAGGAAGCAGAATTCGGTAGCTCTTGAGCTCAGCAGAAGCAGAATATATGGCGGCCAACACAGCTACGTGCAAAGCTATATGGCTTAGAAAACTGCTTGTGAGTTTGTTCAGGAAGAGGTTGTAAGCGACCAATATTTTCTGCATTAATCAAAGTTGTATTAAACTCTATGATAATCCATCAGAGACTGTGTTCACCGTGGGGTAGTATAGTTGCAGTATGTCTCCACAGGAAATCAGGTACTTTGGCTTTTGTACTAGTCCTAAGGTTTTAAGCTTCGACCTTATTCCAACATGCTCTGAGGCCTTTTCGACCTACTGAAATGAACTGAGGCTTTTTAGCCTAATCTAGACCTGAGATTTATATCCGAGGTTACTTCAGATTGAACTCTAGACAATTTCGACCTTCTTGAAATCAACTTATTTCGGCTTCTTCAGATCTTGATATCCTAGACTAAGGCTTAGGGCTTTGACCTTCTTTAAAATATTAACTTGAGACACATATTTGATTCCTTTCACAACAGACTTTTTGACCTAAACAATATATGATAATTTCATCGTTGGCTTGACAGACAAGAAGGCAGATCTTGGCTTTCTTGCGAGCTTCTTGACTTCTAGGGTTAGAGTGGAGTAACCCCTAGAACATATCTTGAAAATATTGGCTTCTCTTAAGGCTGATCACCCAAGCTCTGAAACCATTTTGATTTTTCGAAATCTTTAATTTGATAGTTACGACTAATTAATTCTTAACTTAATCTTTCACGAGTTCACATTCATCATTAAGCAATTACACAAAAGATCTTCAACGTTAGAAACAAAAGTGCCAGTAGGATCATAAAGAGACAACCAATGTGTTCTCGCTGGAAAAACTCACATGGGGGAAAACCCAATGACCTTTTCCTTAGAGAAATTCTTCACTTCGACAAGAGACACACCCAGATCATAGTCAACAACAAGGTCAAACTGACCAACTAAGTACACTTGGTCAAACCTGGTCCAACTGCCTCCTAGTTAAGTCAGATACTACCCAAGAACTTCGACCTGGTTAGATCTGCTAGGGCCGAATTTAAACCTGCTCCTGCATGCAATAAACTTGGTCCTGCAACCCTGGTTTACTTCAGAAATGCGGCCTTACAGTGTCTCAAAATTTTGTCCTTTTTTGCCTCAGGAATTCGTCCTTCATCATAGATCCGCTACTTCTCTTTATCAGAACAGACCTCAAAAATTTACCCTTCTTCAACATAAATGTGTGTCAGATTTGTCCAATATTCTTCCTCAGACTCGTCCAATATTCTGCTTCTAATTTGTCTTGTTATCTGCCTCAGAAGGGTCTGAGCTTAGTTGAATAGAAGAGATTTGAAATGTGTGAAATGATGGAGAATGAGTGCCTTTATATAGTCTTCTTCCTTGCCGAAAGGGTTCCTCTTTGATTGGGGTTGGTTTGACTAGGAGGAGGGCCATCTTGGCTTCTTGGAGCCAAAAATTCAAATATTAAAAGTTCAAATTTTCTTTTTTTAAGAACCAACATGAAGAACATGTCATCTATTCTCTCTTTTGACAAGGTCATGAAGAACATGCCTTTTTTATTGTTTTAAATACGTCAATAATGGCATGACACATCGATTGCCAAGATGGATTGTTTTTGGTAATGCTGAGAGGTAAGTCATTCTAGAAAAGACACCTCCCCACAACCCTGTTTGCTTCTTCCATGTATTTTTTTTTCTTAACACTGACTTGATGGAAGTTTGTGTTCCAAATCCTATTTGCGGAACAAAAAAAAATGGGGACCTCTCTATAGGTGAAGCCATGGATTCCCTCCCACTAATATCAATGGTACATAGCTTTGAAGATCTAGCTACACATTTGGCCTTGTTTGCAACTGCCTCTTCTTTCTTTCTATCCTTTGCATGAATTGAATCATGCACAACTCTCATAACCTCCGGGTTAGATGCAAGACAAATCCCAACATCATGCCTCGGGAGTTTAGCCAAATGGTATTTCAACCTGCTAATCCCTCTCGTCATATGTTGCCCGCACAATTTGCAGCTCAATTGTTACTGGTATGTCCCATCTTCAAGTTCCTAATACTGCCAAAATGGGTCCAACACTTTTGGCATATTTCAATGGAAATGGACAGACTGACAACAATAATGGAAATGGAAATGGGAATACAGCTTCATGATTCAGACCTAAGGCACCAAAACACAAGAAAGTGGCATTAAACTCCCACTAGAAAAGCATAACAACCTATTCATTTAAAAATCAAACCTCAGGAAAATTAGATTAGATTATTAGCAATGAAAAATGACAATAAGAGGGTGTATAAAAAACTAAAATCAAGCTTGCTGTCCCATTATAAAAAACCCTTACATTGTTTTATGGGCATGAAACTAATGGCAAAATGACAAAAAACAGAAGCAAAATGTAGTCAAACAAAGAGGCAAGCAAACATGCATGAATCTATGAAAAAAACATCAACATGGTGGGATTTAAATACATACCAGTGAATGGAAGATTCAACACCAGTTGGCAAATGAAATTGAACCTTTGTTCTGCCAAAATATCCTTGATGGTGATGATGATGGTTGTTTAGCTATCTCGACAATCACTAATGGTTACCACATGCCCTCTTCCTTACTTCTCCAACAGCCAACAAACACAAATGAAGGAAAGCCAGCCATACATTTGACCTATAGTACATGTTGACCAACGTTGACCAGCCATAACTTGGCCATGTCTTCATTGATTGGAAAAATTCCACTTGAGATGCCATTCTCTCATCAAACTGAACAAAGTAGGACCAAGTTGGTTTTTTGACTTCTGGGACTACTTGCATCAGGAATTGTGAGCTACCTTGGGAAGCATGAAAAGTTGATTACTTTGAAACTTCCATGTTGAGAATCATCTGAGGGGTATTGCACCAAGGTCAAAACCACATACAGATTCAATACATGCATAACCATGTGATAAGTCATAGGTGCTCCCGGCATGGGCTGGACTGGCCCCTACACTAGTGATCAGCCCTACAAAAGCAATCTCCTCTAAAACCATGAGTCCTCAAGGAAACCCATCGAAGGCCCTCCAGTTCTATCCAGGAAGAGAGGAGCTACAGATGAACACAAAGGGACTGGCCATGGTTCCACCAAATATAAGGTCTAGGACAGCTAATACAGGACTTCACATGGGTGTTGCAAGGCTTTAAATTGTGACCTTGGCCTTACAATGATGTGAAATGTACTGAAAAAAATATATGTACCCCTGCTAACATGAGGGGTAACAGTCAATACTAGAATTTTGTTAATTTCCACAGTGGGATTTCTCTGTAAATTATTGTTTAATTTCCACGATGGGATTTCTCTCTAAATTATTAATAAGTATGGATCAGTTAATGGAGGGAATGGGGCTCCTATAGTGCAGTCCAGTTTAGAAGTTTCAGTGATCATTATTAAGGGTAATGCTGTAAAAATGGGAGCTAATATTTTTCAATTGAAATGAACAAAACTGTGAACTATACCTGTTTTACTTCAAATGTCTCAAGTTTACTTTTTCAATTGTTGATGTGGAGTGAATTGCAGTGGCTTTAGTATTTACTTCCAGGGAGACACATAAGTTTTGTTTCTTGCATGTCGTTGCTAAGAAAAGGAAAATAGGAGGGTATTATTTGTACTACCTTTGATCCACAAGGAGGTGGTACTATTCAATCAAGTCTTAAAATTTGCAAAGTAGCATTTATTTAATTCTTGTGTTCCAGTGTCTATTAGATGACATGTATGTCTATGTGAACATTTACTAGTCAAAGCAATTTTGCAAATTAATGTGCAAGGCTTATGTTAAGGATATTTTTCCTTTTGAAATTTTTTGGGCTGTTAGATTTGCTGTGCATCTTGATCTGCTTGTGCATGGAGAAAATAGGGTTATTTTTAGCTCTTTGTTTTTAGATGCTTTGTTTTCCATTTGAAGAATAGTGCAAAAACATCACGGATTAGAAAATTATGAAACAAGAAACAAAACTAACTATTGGAAACATCAAGGATTGAGGGATAGAAGTAACTTATGGAACATGAAAGATTTGACAATGATAAAAGAGAACGAAGTTGCACATTTTATTCGTTTGGAGTTTTTCTTTGTTGATGAAGATTTTAGTGGGCCTGGCACATTTGATCAGTAGTGTCTAAATTTGAATAACTCTGCAGGAAAGTTTTTTGAGGTCACTACTTGAGACACAGCTTTCTGATCATGATTTTGTAGCTTCATAGCTGTTGGCAGTGACTGTCACATGTGTATAGTGGAGCATGGATGAAAGGAAATAGTCTGATTTCTTTTGGGTTCGCTCTCCTGAAAGCTGGAGAACATTTGGTGACTTTCTGGTGCTTTTAAAATCTGAGTAATCAACTTTATATTCTCTGAAGAAAAAGGCGTGTACAAAAAAGTTTTTAAAACAATGGAGAACACGCCTACACATACTGGTATGTTGGAAGTATCCCGGATTTCTTATTTTTTAAGCTTTATCTTGTTTTATAGTGTTAGTTCTATAAAATGGTTGTTCTATGCATTCGTGCATATTATTGTGAACTTCACTTATAATTAGTGAAGTGGAACATAATACTTTAGATGCAACAAGAATAGAAGTTCTACATTGATTTATTTATTTTTCACATGGAAAATACCTTTATATTCCATATGAGAAACATACATTTTCTTGTCCTCAAGGAACTATTCATTCTCAACAACAAGGATCAAAGCCATTACATCAAAGCTCATCATGTCACTTGAAGGAATTGAACCTGGGTGGTGATGATCCCTATCATTCCTCCCAACCACCCGAGATAAACCCAGTTGACAAGTTTGACATTGATTTATCTTTCAATGTAAATGACCTTTGTGGAATTCTTCTTAATGGATGATAGAGGCTATTTAGTCCTAATGGAGAGATAATGCAACTTGCCACAAAGAAGTCAATAGAATTTTTCTGTTTGGCTGGAATGGAATATAAATTTGTTAAACTTCTATGAGGCTAATTGGTCTATGGGACAAAACAATTACATCTCCTTCTTGTATTCCTATACGAAAGTAACAAAATTAGAATGGATTTCCTCCCCTGTGAAAACTGCTGACCTGTGCTGATTTGTGCATGCTTTTTGATTTTCCTTGTAGCCATGTTTTAACAGAGTTTCTTTACATGCATAAGCCATACACCAGATGAGATAACTTAATGGATTAAATGGGCTTCAGGGTTTACTGATCTGTTATTTTGGATGACCTGCAAATGCATTGCATAACCTGATGGATTAAATGGGCTTCAGGGTTTACTGATCTGTTATTTTGGATGACCTGCAAATGCATTGCTTTTTTCAAAGTTCATCTCCATGTCAAACTATCACATGGACATTTCTTGTATGGCTTGTTTCTGACATCAGAGTACAACTGTCTTCAGCTTAGCACATTGGCAAGCATTAAAAGAACTGTTTTAACTTTAAACCTAAATGCAGATGTGCAACCCATGTGTATGAATAAATAGGCCCCTACCAGTCAAAATGGACTGTGGCCTAAATTGTGGTAAATGACCAATGGCAGGAACCATTAAGGAGGCTGATTCTATGTAGGTAAAGATTAGTGGAAAAAAATGTGTTCAAAGACTCTCTTTTGGCGTGTTTGTTAAAACAAGATGGTTGGGTAAAAAATACTAATTTTTCAAATTAACTGGGGAAAACAATGTTTTTTTTAATACTAGTATAAACTTCCAAACTTATTTCTCATTCATAACCAATCATCCATGTAGATTAGATTGGATGGCCAACAGTCGACAAGGCATTTCACACTGGATATCTTGGGATTTGGTGTAGTAAAAAGGTCTTGTGCTCAAATTTCTAATATATTAGTGGGCATGGTTATTTGTGACTTGTCATATCGCCTGTAGGTGAACTTGGTTATTGTCTAAGGGTTTATGTTTTACTGGTATTGAAGAGTTTACGAGGATATAATTACAAAATTTATATGTAATCGTCTTAGTTTGGGACTTTGAAGCATTCTTTAAGAAGAGGCATGCAGGAAAGGACTCTTTTTGGTTGGTCTTAATGTATCTTGGAAGAATTGTAAAAGAATGGCTGTCTGTGTCTGTATCTGTCCAGTTTGCGCAACACCATGTTAGCAGTGCCAATGTATAAACCCTAGCCTCTCAACAGGTCATGGAGGGCAAGAAAAGTTTGAATTTAACTAAATCTGTAGGCTATGGTCATGGCAAACAGAATTTTAGCCAAAATCTTCCAAGTTTTGCCTAACCAACCTGTTGAACCTTATAACAAGGACAAACTAATTTTAAGTGGGATAGCTAGCATGGTTATATAGATAGGGCTCTTCAAGCTTATACATTGCAAGAATAAACCTATGCTGATAAAAAATATAGATTGGTGAACTAAATCGCCCTTTTCTATGCAAACATTACATATACAATTATGAATTATAAGCCAAAGTTTTTGACCCCTAGATTGAGCCAAATGTTAGCAAATTCGTTGCTCTTGTCAAATAGTGAAAGCTAGCTACAAAACCTACTGGCAAAAGGTGGATATGATCACTTGCTATATGTATTGCAGCAAGGTTGCTTGATGAAACAGTAAGATCCAATTGCTAACATGATTTAAAATAGGAGAAGAAATTGTAGGATGTCTTAAACAGACCTCAAAAGCACTAGGTGTCAGATCTCATGAGCAGATACTCATAGGCAAGGCAATGACTTACCTATTTCTTGCCAAAGCCTACAATGGTATCCATACGACCAGAAGGCCTTTTAAAGCCTTAGGGTCCCCATAATAGCTTCTCCCTTCGTTATGATACCTCTACATTGTACATATTATGGACAAGCGTGTAACACATATTATAGTTGAAGAAAATTTCATGAGAACCATGTCAATTCTATGCCAAAAATTGGAATGTCTCATCAATTATGAAATTCCCTCATGTCTTTTTTTTCCTATAGTATAGAGTCTTGTACCTATAAAGCTTAAATTCATCATCCACTAAATTGAAGATGAGTCACTGTAATTATTCAAGATTTAGAGAGCTTAGGACATAAAGGTGGCAGCTAGAAAAAGGTTTTTGATGCAAATTTGAAGCCTGCGTTTTAGGAAACCCAAGTTGGGCATGTGGATGCTAACTTCATGATTCGAGAACGAGTGTCTGTTCTGAACCATTTTAATGACAAAGTAAGGTGTGATAATGCCATGCATTCCGCTTTATGGGACTGTGACCATCCCATCTTGATTGATGAGAGAATAAGTCTATATACTTCCAACTTTTATCAGCCTACCACCATTGATAATTTTCCATGCTCAGTCTAGAAGTCTTCTTCCTCGTTCTCACTCTTCTGAGCTCTCCATTATTCTTAATTGACGAGCTTGAAATTTTATGCTAATTTGTTGGTATTCTAGTGAAATGCATATAAATTTTCTTATAGGCCTAGGGAAGAGATGACGAGTTCTTCTCCTTATTTTAGGCTCCCTTCTCCTCTTAATAGATGATTTGGGATTTGTAGGATAAAAATTTGTGCGGAATGCTCATCTAGAGCTTAAGTGTTGCTATAGTATGACTCCATATGCTGGAATATTGACTACAATAAAAATTATGTTGAGAGTACCATGCTTGATGTGAATTCAAATCCTTCTTTCATGTCACAGTTCTATGAGCTTTGAGATTATGTTTTCAAGGTGTCTCCATGAGTCTGTAAATAATGAAATTCTTTTATGGAGCAATTCTCTTCCACTTAATTTTTCCATGGGATTTTATACCATTAGGGAATTAATCTTTTTTGACATCTATACCTTAATGCTTAGAAGTGATATTTCTAGAGTGGTATGTGGAATCAAGAGTTGGGTGTGTTTTTAGTGGTTTTGATTATTTTCACTATAATTATTTGGTTCTCGCTATCTATTTTTCTTTTTTTTTTTTTTTTTCCAAAGGAAAACCTGGTGGGGAAACCCAAGGGATGCTCCCCACATTTGTGGATGACATCCCTGGTAAATCCATTGTTGTAGACTATTGCGCCTCACCCAGGGGTATTCAAATTGGGCCCTTGTGACAATAGATTGAGCTAATCCCTTGGGCATGGTTCTCCCTGTCTATCGTTATATGCTTTATGATTTGGTTGTAATTCACTTTTTATACTTGGGGAGAAATTCTAGACCATAGTGTTAAAGATTTTATGGTAGTCTGATGACTTTGTTGAACAAGTTATATCATTTAATGATTGAGAGGTTTGATGGTTCCAATTTTTACCCAAAAGGTTTGGAGTATTGAAATGGAAGCAAATTTTGTTGTTTTTGTTGGCAAATTTCAACATCTTCTTGCTATATTTTTGGGTCTTTCCAAGTAAACTATTGGATAGAATTGTGTGTTTTACATTAAAAAGCTGGGTAGAATTATACATATTTATATTGTTTACAATTGCTTCAAGAATGCTTTTTTGAAAGTGTAATTTTTCAAGTAATCAAAGAAATATTTTCTTAATCAATTCAGGGTTTATAAATTGCTTATTGATGTAACTATTGGCATGGACACAATTAGGAATACAAATTGTGTAGAGACTATTTATACCATCAATTTGAGTAGGTTTAGATTCTAAATGATAACCATATGTGGAAGTTACAACTTTTTCATGTTGAATGCTTGTCTCGTGAATTCATTGATTAAGTTGTATGATGTCTAATTGAATGGATGAGGGGTTTGAACAATTTTAATTTTTACCCATCGGAGCATTGAAACAAAAACATCTTTCTAATTTTTTTTTGGGCAAATTTTAACATTCTTCTTGCCATTTTTTTGGGACCTTTCCCATTAAATCTCTGGGTGGAATTGTATCTTTTATTCAACCGAAGGATTGGGTGGATTTTTAAGGTTCTTGTGTGATAGTTTTTTGGTACTGTTTCCAATGGTTCTAAGAAGGCTATTATGGAAGAAGTCGAAGTGTTTGTATAAAGGTGTTCTAACAGTGTGGATATTCCTTGTTTTTGAACATATTTTTTCCAAGGTAATCAAAGGAAGATTCTTCGTAAGTAATTTAGGGTTTATAAGTTAGTTTATTTATTCAAGTATTGAATTGCATGGACCCAATTAGGAATGCAAGATGTGAAGAGATTTTTTATATCATCGATTTGAGTAGGCAGAGCTTTCAAATTGATAACATATGTTTGAAGTTGGAGCTTGTCTCATGAATTTTTTGACAAGCTGTATTGTTGAGTGACCAAGGGTTTTGACAATTCTCCATTATTTCTGGATGATTTTAAACAAAACAAATTTCTAGTTGTTTTATTGGCAATTTTAACGTTTGTCTTGGAATAGTTTTGTGGTCTTTCCCATTAAAGAATTGGATTGAATTGCGCCTTCTTATCGATAAGAAGGGTAGATTTTTAGGGGTCTTTTGTTACAGTTTTTTGCATTATTTTTGATACTTAAAGAATACTTTTCTGGAGTTCTCAAGTGTATTTTATCAGTGCCAAGGAGGATTTCTCCAAGGAATATAGGATTTATAAGCTGGGTTATTTAAGGCACTGATTGAATTCATGGAAACAAATTTGAAATAGGAATACAAGTGTATAGAGATTATTTATACCGTCGATATGAACGCTATTCTCATGAATTTGTTTTTTAAGTTGTACCTTTGAATCACTTAGGGGTTTGGCAGTTCTAATTTTAACCCACAACTTTGGCAGCATTGAAACAGAAATAAATTTTGTAGCAGTATTGTTGGCAAAATTTAACATTCTTCTTGGCATATTTTTGGGGTCTTTCCTGTTAAAGTTTTGGATAGAATTGCATGTTTTTATCAACAAAAGACTAGGTAGATTTTTAGGGGTCTTTTGTGATAGTTTTTAACATTTTTGTATTTTGTTCAATACTTCCAGGAATGCTTTTGTGGAAGTCTTAAGTGTATTTTTTCAGGTAATCGATGAAAGATTTTCCCAAGTAATTGAGGGTTTATAAATTGGTGTATTTATGTAACTCTTGAATTGCATGGGCATAATTAGAAACTTAAATTGTTAGATATTATTTATAGCATTCTTTGAGTAGCTGTGGCTTCCAAATGGATATTGGATGTGGAGGTTACGACTTTTTCATGTTTTGTTGTGGTTTGACATTTCCTTTGGAAATTTTCTAGATGAATAAGAAATATCCACATTGACAACTTAGACAAGGATCAATATTGAAAGATAGAGCACTAGTATAGTTAATTTAAATTTGTCATCTCTTGAAATAGTTATCTTATTTCTCACTTGTGACTCACCGATAGGTATAATTCTAATTTAGGTAAACGGGTTGCAAGGTATTTATCCAATTACATATTGAGGCATTGCTATGACCACAAAAAGGTACATATGACATTGACAAGAGATGGAGCAAGGTGAGGATAACTAACAAAAATCCTAGGTTGCAACCCAGAGAGACCATAACTTGCTCAAAAAACACTATGTATTTTGTTAACTCGGGCTTGGATGAGAATGCAAAGGAAGGGAATAGTTGGGATTAGAAGGTTGCAAACACTAATAGGATGGGTAGGCCTTCACAAAGATGATGTTTCTGATGCATATCTCATTTATACTTTGGAGTTATGAATCTTTTGAGGGAAAAACACAATGAGAGTTACTGATCCACATGGTATAGAAGTTACATTTCACATGGGATGCAAGTTATGTTTCATAGAAACAAAAGTTGAAGTAGGCTTGGCATAATGTTACCAATCTCACCAACTTATCTACACACCAAACTTAAATTAGATGGTCACACATATGATGTTAGTTTTGTTGAGAAATATAACTAGTTTCAGTCTTCGTAATTGTTGTACTCATTTCGATATGTATCCTATGTAACAAATAACAAAAAAAGAAGAAGAAGTTATTATTATTAAAGCATGGGTTTCATGCTTATTATTGACAGTCTTCTAGGTAAAAGCATGTTCTTCCTGCTTCTAGGGTTTGTTAGGTCTTAGGATTTATTGTCATGAGTCAAAGGAGTCAACATCATGTTTATAAGATCCCTCCGAGCTAAATGTAATTGTAAAAAGAATTGTTTTTGAGTCTAGAAAGTCCTGGAAACTCCAAAAGTACAAGTTGGCTTTGGCAGCATCAAGTTGGCCAAAAGGAGGGAATTCGACCCCTTGAGAAGGCTATATAAAGGAGTAGTTCAACCTCATTTGATATACAATCACTTCACAAGTTCGATCTATCAAGAAAGAGTTCGATCTGAGGCTAGGAAGCAAGAAGAAGGAGAGTGAGGATCTAGGAGAAGGAAGAAGGACGAAATTTCTTGTTTCTGGGCTCTATCACTCTCACATGTGCAAAGATATAGGGTTTCTGGTGCTGCATAAGGAGGCCAAAATTGCAAGTCTGAGTTACATAGGACGAAGTAGAGAATATTGTAGCTCGAAGGGAGAAAACCCTATATTGACCTCATTGACCTTGGGAGAGCTGTCTTGCTCTAGAAAGGTCTCAGGAGGAGGCTGGATTAGGGTTTCCAGAAAAGTTGCAAGGCCAAAATTGCAAGGTTGAAGTTGTAGGACGAGTTGCAGTACTGAAGCTGGTAGGTCGAAGTTGCAGTATTGAAGCTGGTTGATGCAGAATTGAGGAAGGACTTGAAGAAGGGTTCACTTGGTACTAGGAGAAGGACTTAGTCTAAGGTTTGTATCTTTGTATCTCATTTGAAGCAGATTTTAAGAAAGAAGAGTTTCCTGGTTTTCCTCTTGGAGGGGTTTTTCCTTGGCTGAGAGCCTAATATCTGTGTCCTCTATTATTGCTATTACTGTTCTTGATATTCTTTGATGAAAGAATATAAAGAACATAAAGAAGATAAATAAGATTCACAAGCAAATATCAAGGTTTGAGGAAAATAAGAGTAATAATTGTCACTATCCATTTTACAACAAGTTGAACATAATTGCATGCAGTAGAGAATCTTATAGCTTGAAGGGAGAAAACCCTATATTGACCTCATTGACCTTGGGAGAGCTGTCTTGCTCTAGAAAGGTCTCAGGAGGAGGCTGGATTAGGGTTTCCAGAAAAGTTGCAAGGCCGAAATTGCAAGGTTGAAGTTGTAGGACGAGTTGCAGTACTGAAGCTGGTAGGTCGAAGTTGCAGTATTGAAGCTGGTTGATGCGACATCAAGGAAGGACTTGAAGAAGGGTTGACTTGGTACTAGGAGAAGGACTTAGTCTAAGGTTTGTATCTTTGTATCTCATTTGAAGCAGATTCTAAGTAAGAAGAGTTTCCCGGTTTTCCTCTTGAAGGGGCTTTTCCTTGGCTGAGAGCCTAATATCTGTGTCCTCTATTGTTGCTATTACTGTTCTTGATATTCTTTGATGAAAAAATATAAAGAACATAAAGAAGATAAATAAGATTCACAAGCAAATATCAAGGTTTGAGGAAAATAAGAGTAATAATTGTCACTATGCATTTTTAGTATTTTACAACAAGTTGAACATAATTGCATGCATGACTAGCGCACAATCTCAAGGGAAAAATATGATTTTAATTAATATGGCACAATAAAGCAGAAATTACAATTTACAATCCCTCTCTCTCTCTCTCCCTTTGTCTCTTGCATTTATGCTTAATTTGTTGCTTCTCTTCTATATGCCTACTCAACTATTAATTTTTGTAACCTATCATCTCCCAACATGCTAATTGCTTGTCAGTATCATCGACATATATTCATGTAGATTCATCTTCCTTCCACACTATTTCCTTTTGTGCGTGTCAATTCTTCTTTCTTTTGCATTGTCTTCTCTTTTGCCATTCCCTTCAATTTTGTTTTCATCCCCAGTTCATGCTATTTGATTTCTTTTGTACTTGTTCTGTTTGACTTATATCTAAGTGTGCTTACTTCTTGTTCACTTGTCCTTTGATTTTGTCTTGTCCAAATCTTTAGTGCATTTTTCTCCTTTGGGTTGAAAATTTTCACTAAGTCTATACTCTCAAATTGCACATTGTCCTTCCTGTATGCTTTCTTCGATAAAATTGTGCACAAACTTTGCACTCTTCAAATTGTGCATGGCTCCTCTTGACATGGCCACACTATCTCTTCTTGAATTAGCTTTGTGTTTTCTTTGTGCCTTCGTCTTTTTCCTTCTTGGTGTTTGCTTTTCATGCTTTGACTTAATATTTCTCTGGAGTCTGGATGCTTTTGCATCAACTCCCCATTGTAAGAAAAACTTCATCCTTGCTACCCTCATATGATGTATGCTTCTACTTAACCAAGTACCATTTCGCATTTCCACTTTGAATTGCGTTCTCTTCTAATTCTCTCTCTATCACTTATGATGTCTTTCTTGACATCTATTCCATCCAATCCGTTGTAACACTCTATTTTACTTCCTTTGTGATAGTTTCCTTCCTTGTATGAATAATACAAGTTTGTTGCGTTGGAAATTGACGCAATGTCATAATGTCAAACTTCTTTGGTATGTTGTATGCATTTGTTGAGTTTTAATGTACCTTGGACAAGTGGGTTCCCATGTGTTAGTCTCTACCTAGGGAAAAGTGTCCAAAATAATTATTTTCCTAAGTGTGACTTTATAAAGTGAAAGTGACTTTATAAGAGGTAAAGCCAATGCTAAATTATAAAGTGAAAAGTGACTTTAGACAAAGTACAATGTGGGTACTTTATTTAATGGGCGAGTTAAAAAATAGAAAGTGAGAATTAAATGCTCATTTATTCTCATCCCTTGATCTAAATGAATCTGAGCCATTAGATCTTAGGGTTGCCCAAAAGTCATTTAGGGAAACAAAAGGGGGAAAAGAAAAGAAAGTCTGCATTCATTCTTCATGAGCAGATTGGATAAAGGAGGTTGAGAGCTAGAGAAAAGTTCTGAAGGAGAAATTTGTTGCAGCAAGCTAAAGGAGTGATTTCTGGGCAAAGCTGTGCATGGAAATCAAGGTTTAGAAGACAATAGATGGTATAGTACGAACAACATTGAACGCTGTGAGCTGCACGTTGTTTGAGAGAAGTTTTTGATCTTTTTTTTGAAAAAAAATTTGTAATCAGTACAACGGTACAGAAATCCATATAGTTCGTAGGATACCGTTCGTACAGTACATATTTTCAGCATCAAGTGGGCACAAAAATAGAGGCAAAGTGGGCACAGTTTTCAAGGAGTTTTGAGTTGAAGAGATAAGTTGTATTTTGCTGTTTTGTTTTGTCTGCAAATGTATTTTTCCTGAACTTGAAAGATAAATAAATTTGAAGAGCTCTCTAACAGGTTTTCCTAGAGAAGATTGAAGTGGTTTTGCCTGGGTCTAAGTTGACCAAAAATTTGTGTGTATTTTTATGAGTGTTGCTGGTCTGGTTATGTCCATATTTATTTTCATCATGTGTTAACAGCTCCATGTGTTTTAATCTGAAAATTCCATTTTCAGAATTCTATATGTTGAATGTATGTTTACGGGAAAGGGCATTTAACTGAATGGGAGTGATAAGGTGAAATTAGTACTGGGTTGGGATTGTTGGAATCTTTTTTTAGTCATCAAATTTGAACAACATTGTCTTTGAAGTTACCCACAAATTTTGCATGGCCCTATCTTCACTAGGTTTACCTTATTGTATGTTGCTTTGTGCTAGTTCTCCTTCCTCAACTGCAATATTATTTGCTATTTAACTTCAAATCACTTGAATTGTTATTGTTGCATTTGAGCTCTCCTTCATGTTATTTTCCTATTTTTCTTAGATCTACACATATATTTACTCCATCTACTTTGCTAATTCCCTTGTATCATTGCTTTTCCTCATCTCTATTCAAAGATCTATTATGTTCATGACACCTCTAGGATTCCACCCATACACTATCTTGATTGGAGTAAATCCAGTGTATTTATTCAATGAATTGTTATATAAGAACTTTGCCTATGCATATTGTATCCCATTTCTTTGTTTTATCTCCCACTAAACATTTTGAGCATATTTTCTTGACTTAGGTCCAACAACCTCATTTTTCCATTTGTTCGAGGATGATATATATTGAATTAAACTACAGTTTTGTTCTCATTTATGTGACACAATGTTTGCCAAAAAAGACCCAAGAATGTGTACTTTTCTGATGTGACTGTCTTTGGAAATCCATGGATTCACACATTGTCACCAAGAATAATTCAACATAGTAACTTTCATCACTTGTCTTCTTGCAAGGTAAGAAGTTTGCCATCTTCAAAATTGATTGTCTTTGGAAATCCATGGATTCACATATCGTCACCAAGAATAATTCTACATAGTAACTTGCATTACTTGACCTCTTGCAAGGTAAGAAGTTTGCCATCTTCAAAATTATAATGACAACAAACATTGCATCAAATCCACACTACGTCCTAGGCATCCAAGTACTAAAGCCATCATCCAAATATCCTTCCATTGTAACTTTGACATTGACAACAATGTATACAATCCCATATTCATACTTTGTCGATCTTATATGTCTTACATCTCTTCAAAAATTTGCTCACTTTCTTCCTCATGCTTTGCTAGGATTTGCTGAAATAATGTAATATTCACTTTTTCCCATGCCCAACCTTGTATTTTTAGTATACACTATTGGGGAAAGCACCCTCCCTTTCAGTTGGGTATTTATATACCCACTCACATTTGTATTTATCATTATTATTGATTCATTTTCATTGTAATTAAAGTGATTTGGTTAAGGGCATCATCAAATGTTGTACTCTCTTTTGTGCTTGGGTTTCTTTCTCTCTTTAGTGCGTTGTTTTTGGGTTCTCTCTCTCTCTCTCTCTCTAGGTTTGCACTTGTATTGGTTTATTTCTATTCAAGTATTATGTTGACCTAGTGCTGGTTTGTTGTTCTTTTATTGCAAAATTAGGGTTTATGTTGATTTCTTTTGATTCTCTCCCCAACTTTTGTAAATCTCAACATTGTTATTTCTCCTTCAACCACACCTATCTTAACACACCCAATTTTTTTTCTTAATCTGTTTTTTTTTAATAATTTCCAATGAAAAAAACCGTAATTTTATTCAACTTGAGATGAGGAACAAAATTACATTTTGTATGTGCTGAAAGCATTCTGTAAGAAAAGCCTCTTGGCTTTAGAGCGATGAGAAGGGAAAACACAAAAATACATAATAAATGCCGAAGTTAAGTGTGATAATAATCGCTTAACTTCTCCATTTTTCCTTTCTTTTTCTGACCTATTGCCAACCCCCTGGGTTGGGATCTACTGGAACCATTGCCAATTCCTTTTCTAATGTCTGCGGTGGGTTTTCTTTTTCTGAGTTAGAGCTCTCAAAAACGTGTGCTCTCTTTATACCCCCCGTCCCATTTTCATTGTATGCCTCCTCTTTTTGTTGTTATGATGCTTGGAGTTCTTATGATTTGGTGCCCTTCTGCATATGGGTTGCTTTGCCATTCTGAACTAACGTACCTCCTTTTGCTTGGTTTGTAGGATTTTCTATGGCTTCCTCTTCTTCCTCCTTTGGGAGGTAGGGATCAAAAGGCTGCCATTCTTTTGCTTTGCGGACCTACTCCTTTTTCCTTTTAGTTAGTTTTTTTGCTTGTGGACATGTGTTTTGCAAGTGTCCTGTTTGGTAGCAAATTCAATATCTAAATGCCATATTTTCATAGTCCAACACTTGGGTATACTAAACATTTTTATGTTTCAACGGAATGCAATCTAGAAGACCTATACTGAGGTCTATTTCTACACATTCTAGTGAAGGTGAATAAGCCCTTCTCTGTTTTTTCGAAGTCCACCTTTTTGAATGATCCCAAAGTATTCCTAATTTCCTTTAGAACCTTGAGGTGCTAGAAAGGAAGAAGGAGGTTTGGTAATCTCACCCGTACAGACATAGTTGATACCGCCATTGTCGTGGCATCAAAATCAGGGAATCAAGGGGCAATTAAGAGCCTAACTCTTCCCCAAAACCATGGCCATCATTCAAAACTTTCTCCTATCCTTCCTGAGTATCAAATTGAACAACAAAAAAGACCTTTGGAGCATAAGTAAATATCACAGTTCGGGGTATAGGTTGAGAATATCCATTGATGTAATGCATCATATTTAGGCCAGAAGCCGTTGAATATTCAAATCACAACCCTAGATTGGAGTGTAGAAAAAATATGGTTTACCTCTGGAAGATTAACCTTCATGGCAGGGACTTGTTTCATTTGTTCTACAATGTAAGGACCTGGGTTGTATCGTGGTGGATCTAGAGGATTTGAGCCCTTCCCTTGCACCAAATCCTTGTAGGAGATAGATCTGTTGAAGAATGTAAGTAGTGTCAATCTTCATAATTGTATTTGACTATATTTATCCAAAGAAAGAAAAATAAAATTTATTATTAAATAAATTGACTAATTAAAGCATGGGTTTCATGCTTGGGTCAATTGTTTTTAGGTCCAAGTCTCCATTGAAGACTTCTAGGGTCATTGTCCATGTCATAATGTAAAGAACCCTTCTTGGGATTTATTTGTCAAGAAAGAAAATTATTTTATTGTAAAATAGGTTAAATAGGCTAATGGCAGAAGTGCCCTCAGACACGTAATTTTATTAATCAGGAAAAAACAATTACATATTTGATTTTGCAAGAGTTTACACCCGAACAACAAAAACACTCTTGCAATGAACTATTTATGAGCTCAATGTCCTAACTACCTCTAATTATGGATCACTTATTAAATAACAAGTGTCCATTTACAATAAATGCTATTCAAAACAACTAGCTAACAAATCTCCTAAAATAGAGCCTAAGATACGACACATTTGGATAGTCATATCTTGTTACAACAATATACTAATTCTAAATGTCTCCATTAAATAATTAAACATTCTAGAATAATAATTATTAATTTAATATCTTAAATTAATAATTATTTTATTCGAACTTCATAGCCTATGACAATATTTTATTTTTGGATCATCTAACATTCCCCCCTATGATCCAAAGGTACATTACAACAGATACCGAGTTCATCCTTGAACTTAGTAAATTTTATTCTGCCAAGTGGTTTTGTGAAAATGTCAGAGATCTGATCTTCGGAAGGACAATAAACTGGCTTGAGGACATCTTTGGCAATGAGAGATTTGATATGATGATACTTGGTGTCCACATCCTTTGTCTTTGAATGAAAAACTGGGTTCTTGGCAAGTTTGATGGCTGACTGGTTGTCAATGAATAATGATGTAGCTTCTGCCTGAGAAATACCCAAGTCCTGCAAAATTCTGTGCAACCAAACAATTTCACATGCTGCTTCCCATGCTGAAATGTACTCAGCTTCTGCTGAAGAAGTGGCTATTGTAGCTTGTTTCTTACAACTCCAAGATACTGTTGCTGACCCCATATTTATTAAATAACCCGATGTTGATGCTCGATCATCAATACTTCTAGCAAAGTCGGCACTAGAATATCCACCAAGTACAAAGTTTTTAGTCTTTGTGTAAAGAAGACCAAAATCTTTTGTTCCTTGGATATATCGAAGAACTCTTTTGGCTGCATTCCAGTGGCTGTCACGTGGTTCCTGCATAAAACGTGAAAGAATATTGACTGCATAAGATAGATCAGGGAAAGTATTTGTCAAATAAATCAAGCTGCCAATCAACTGTCTGTAAGTAGTACTGTCCACCTTAACCGCCCCTTCAAATTTTGAAAGTTTCAAGTTTTGCCCCATGGGGGTGAGAACGGGCTTGCAATCCTGCATGCCAAATCCTGAAGAACCTCTGTTGCATACTTACTCTGAGAAATGAAAATATGATGTGGACGTTGGAAGACTTCAACTCCAAGATAGTAGTGAAGTAATCTGAAATCTGTCATCTTAAAACCTGCATGTAACTCCTTTTTCACCTGTGCAATATAATCATCATGGTTGCGAGTAATGATCAAATCATCTACCTACATAACAAGAATTACCAGATGTTTTCCTTGTTGTCGCACATACAAAGTATCATCAGATTCACTTCGTTGAAAACCAACTTTCTTAAGATATTCATCCATCTTTGCATACCAAGCTCGGGGAGCTTGTTTTAATCCATATAAAGCCTTAATCAATTTGTAGACTTTATGTTCTTGCCCTTCAATTTCAAAACCTGGTGGTTGTGTCATATACACTTCTTCCTGTAAATCCCCGTTGAAAAAAGCACTTTTCACATCCATTTGATGAACTTTCCATCCTTTCTGAGCGGCCAATGCAAGTGTTATTTGGATGGTGTTCCATTTAGCTGTAGGAGCAAACATTTCCTCATAATCAATGCCTTCCTGCTACGCAAAACCTTTTGCGACAAGTCGTGCTTTATACTTTTGAAGTTCTCCCTTTTGATTATACTTAATTCTGTAAACCCATTTGCATCCTATGGGTTTAGCATTTGATGAACAATCAATAAGTTTCCAAGTGTTGTTATCAATTACTGCTTGATATTCTTCAACCGTAGCTTGTTGCCATTCTTTATGTTTTACTGCTTCTTTGTATGTGGAAGCTTCAGTAAAATCATTTGCTAGCAAGGCAAAATTGCCTTCACTTCTATGTGCCCTTCTGGTGCCTGTTTTATTCTGCTCATCAGGGTTTACATATTTCAAAAGTTGAACTGCCCATTTCGGTAGTTGGTGCTCACTTGTTTGCAATTTTGAAAAGTCTCCATCATTGTAAAGAGGATTAATATAAACTGATATTCTTTGTTTAGGTGAAGAGTCTGGAGAATCACTGTCAGAAGAACTGCCGCTGCTTGGAGATGCGGATGAACTGCTAGAAGACCCATATGATGTTGTTGAAGTAGATGGACTGGATGACTCATCTTGAGAGGAAGGAAAATCAAGTTTGTACCAATTTGGTGAAGTTGGTTGACTTTGCATTTTTCCTTTTCTTTTACTGCCCTTAGTTTCTAACTTTTGAAGAAGATTTTCGATTTCTTCAGCACTCTTACTTTCTGTTTCATCAAAGATTACATCCCTGCTCACAATAAATTTTCCATTGGTCAAAAGACGATACCCTTTCTTCTCATCAGAATAGCCTGTCATTGTGCATTTCTTGAGTCAAGCTTAGTTTGTTTTTCTTTCGGAACTAAGGCATAACATACTAATCCAAAAAATCTAAGATGTTTAACTCGAGGTTTGAAACCAAACCAAGCTTCATAAGGTGTGATTTCGTCTAAAGAAGCAGTTGGAGATTTGTTTCTTAAGTAGATAGCTGTATGTATTGCTTTTGCCCAATATGTTGGACTTAACCTCTTGAAAGTTAACATGGATCTTGCCATTCCTAACAAGGTGCGATTCATTCTTTCGACTACTCCATTTTGCTGTGGAGTGTAAAAATTAGTAAGATGTCATCTTATGCCATTTTCACTGCAATAAGTTTTGAATTCATTTGAAGTGAATTCTCCCTCATTATTTGTCTTGAGAGTACCTATCTTTTCTTTGACTTCATTTTCAACAAGTTGGCGAAAAATTTTAAACTTCTCAAATGCTTCTGACTTGTTCTTCAATATGTAAACCCAAATCATTCTACTGAAATCATCAATGAATAGTAAGAAATATTTGCAACCACCAAATGAAGCTTGTAGTGGTCCACAAACATCACTGTGAACTAGTTGTAGCGGCCTGTTTGCACGCCATGTACTTGTTGGAAAACTTTCTCGACATTGTTTACCATAAATGCAAGCTTCACATTTTGCATTTTCCCTTTTGAAAGTGGGAAGTCCTTTAACCATTCCTTGTTTCTGCAATTGAGAAAGACTCTCAAAATTTAAATGTCCATATCTTACATGCCATAGTCTTATAGGTGAAATACCTGTAGTTACTGCCTCTGCGAAATCAGAATGCCTTGGAATAACTGTCCCTTTCATCCTTAGCAGTTTTCCATCTTCATAACCTGTCATGACAATTTTCAAGCTCTGTTTGACTGAATTAATCTTGACTAAACCATCTTCCATAATCACCTGATGTCTTGCTTGTCGAATCGTGACTAAAGAGAGCAAATTTTTCTTAAAAGTTGGTAGATACCATACATTGGAAATTTTTCTCCAATGCCAGTGAGAAAAACTTTAGCTGCTCCTTTTCCATAAGGAGTATGTTTTGTATCGTTTGCAAGAAAAATGGAATTAAGTTGGCAATCTTGAAAATTCCAAAAAAATCACGTCGACAAGTCATGTGCTGAGTTTCCCCTGAATCTAAGATCCAGGCATCTTCATAATCACTTCTAAGATGGGATGAAAGTTGTGATGCTGGCGAGGAAGTAAAAACATATTCTGAGTTATCAGAATCTTGATCATTTGCAAATTGTGCTGAGTGCTGCTAAAACTTGGGAATTTTATTAAGAGATGTTCGACAATTTTCATCATAATGTCCAACTTTATTACATCTTCGACACACCATTTGACTTAAGTCTCTTCCTCTACCTGAAGATTGTCTTTTGCCTCTGCCTCGAGAACTGTTTGCTGATGATTTACTAGTGCTGGCCTTTGTGAAAAAAACGTCTTCACCAACTTTCTTCTTCTTCCCAAAGGTTTTATCATGTTGGGTCAATATTTCATAGAGCTCATCAAACTTTAGTTTCTCTAATTTCCCAGTTAATTATAGTCTCCAAAAAATGCGTGTAGGAAGAAGGAAGTCCAACAATTACAATTGTGACCATAAAGCTATCATCTATTGATTCAGGCTAAGTATCAAAGAGGTCTTTAAAAGTTTTCAAAGTAGATCATGCATTTGTAGCATTTTCTATATGGACATGCATTTCATCATTGACAGAAGATTTAATAAGAGCTAAGGCTTTGGCATTCTTAACTTCCCATTTTGCTAGTGCATCTGCATCTGTGGGTTTATTTGGCTCAAAATCACCATCACATATATCCTGCCATAATTCATTGTAAATGAGAGTGCTTTTGATGAGACAGTGCCATGTTTTATAAGATTTTGTACCTTCAAGTTTGTCAGAGTCAAAGAACAAATTAATTAACTTGGACATTGTAGTGTTGAAGCTTCGCACCAAGAATCAGAACAAAAAATTCAAGATGGGCAACACAACATGCAACACACCACGCAAAAAACACGATCTAATGGGGCTTGGCCTTGACCCTCGTATAGTCGTTGAAGCCGAAGAAAAATAACTGAGCTTTGCACTTGGCTCTAGTCAATTTCTTAAAAATCACAAGGTAACTTTCAAAATTTGACTTTTACAACAATGCTCTTGCAAAACCTGGTAAAAAAGGTTACCCACCCTCAAAGTAAAATTACTTTGAGTTACACTTATCCCTTCAAAAAATTACAATTGAAATCCCCTTATTACTCCAAAATACAATATTCCTTATTTCTCCACAAAATTCACAAAATTACAAACAACGGAAAAAATCCTTATCACTCCATTAACATTACAAAATTAAAAAATATTTCTTATTTCTTCGCTTATTCAAGCTTTAATTCAGCTATAAACTTTCAAATAAAAACTCTTTGAGAGGATGATTTTTATTTTTATTTTTATTTATTTATTTATTTGTTTGTTTGTTTCAGGCTGTCCTCCACGCTAGCTACTAGCTTCTTGCTGGCTTAGGTTGGCTTTTGCTGGCTTCTTGCTGGCAGGCTGGCTCACGCTAGCTTTTCGCTGGTAGGCTGGCTCACGCTAGCTGGTTTCACTGCAAAAAAAAACAAACTGCAAAAAAAATCGCCGCAGATACCCAAATCACACTACAAACAGCATTGGCATTAAGTTTCAGTAGCTGAAAGAATTCTTGATTTTGTATCTCAATTTAAATTTTATGATCTCTCAACCACAACATTTGAACATTTCTCTAAAGATGAAGCTATCCCCAGAAGAGCCCCGCCATTAAGAGCCCAAAAGGGCACCAGAATAACAATTAATATGGTACGGGCTCAGGTTTTCTTTGAAAGGGCTATGACACTAAAATTCATTGAATCAAGAATTTTCATGCTAACATTTTGAATGACTCCGACAACATCCTTCAATAAGGTTTCAGGAGAACTGGGTCCATGGCATGTAGGAGAAGGCCACCTTCCATCAAGTTCGTATAATTTTCCATCAACACAAGTTAAACAAACAAAACGTAGATCCACATTAACGTGCAGATTAGGAGCAATAATATGACCTGCACTTGCTGCAACCAAAGCTCAAATCGAAGTCAAAATCCAAGGTGAGGAAAATTGATCGAAACAAATTGATTTAAGCACATCACCATTCTTCACTTCTAATGTGCATTCTGAAATTCCTGCAGTGGGTTTCTCGGCTCATGTGGCATGTACCAATATGCATCGATAACCTTGACATCGGATGTGATTACCAACGAGATTCCGACGCAACATCACCATCGTAGACCTCCATATTAAAGCCGGTTGAGCGTTGTATAATTCTTTGTAAACATAACCGCAAAACCATGCTGCGCAGGTGTTTTTTTCATGGTGGTTGCCCTCATACCAGATCTCTTGATTTGATAGGCTTATTTTTGTTGGGTTTGCCTATACTGAAAAAGAAGTAACTGCATCCGAAACAACTAGATGCTGATTGTCAGCGTTAATGAATTTTGACCAACAACGCTTTCATTATTACACTTTCTTCAACGCTTTCAATATTACACTTAATAAAAAAAATTACCATCCAAATTTGCATTAAATTTCAGCAAGGGCGTATGTTCCAGCATCAAAGAATTAACAAAATCAATTTGCAGATTAAAAATCTAAAATCAGTAAGAATTTTTGTTTGTTGAACACAAAACTGGACAATATTCATACCAATCATTCGTTGATCAATTCAATGGAGTTTTCCAAAAACTTGTAGAGCTGTAATCTTCTCCTCACACCCACTGTAGCATTGCTGGAGCTCTGATACCACAATAATGGCAGAAGTGTCCTTAGACACGTAATTTTATTAATCAGAAAAAAAAACAATTACTTATTTGATTTTGCAAGAGTTTATACCTGAACAACAAAAACACTCTTGCAATGAGCTATTTATAAGCTCAATGTCCTAACTACCTCTAATTATGGATCACTTATCAAATAACAAGTGTCCATTTACAATAAATGCTATTCAAAACAACTAGCTAACAAATCTCCTAAAATAGAGCCTAAGATACGACACATTTGGAGAGTCATATCTTGTTACAACAATATACTAATTCTAAATGTCTCCATTAAATTATTAAACATTCTAGAATAATAATTATTAATTTAATATCTTAAATTAATAATTATTTTATTCCAACTTTGTAACCTATGATAATATTTTATTTTTGGATCATCTAACATAGGCCTTGTCCAACAAGTTGGGCTCAAACTAGACAAGTCAGACTAAATTGAGGGGCAAAATCACTATGTAAAGACAACAACTCGACCTTATTTGTCACTCTCACTCATCAAGTTTGTACTACAACTGCTGGGCCAGAAAAAGGAGTGAAATTCAAGGGACAAGAAGGAAGAATCTAGCAAAGGAGGAGGTCATTATCTTGATCTTGATCAAGAAGCCGATATTTCTCTCTCTTATCTCACGCATGCAAAGCTTTGGATTGCTGCTGGGGGCCGAAATTCTGTAGTTGCTGGGAGGTTAAAATTCTGAAGTTGGTGGTGAAGTTGGGCCGAAATTTCTGGGTTGATGCTGGGCTGTAGCTGCTGGACAAGAAGAAACTATTGAAGGTTGCTATATCTCATTAGAAGTTTGACTTGGTGGAGGAGGAAGGTTTGTTGGTCTAGGGTCTTGGTCTATCTCATTTGAATTACTGAAGGAAGAGTTCTTGACTGGGTTTTAGCCTTGGTTGAGTGCCTACATCTAGTGTCCTTGATCTTCATGTTTTGGTTTTGGTAATTGCTTGATAAAAAAAAAAAATAATAATAATAATAAGAAGAACACAAGGAAATCACAAATAATTATCAACAAGAGAAAACCTTTTCGCCTTTTCAATTTCCTAACAAGATCCACCCAGGTTTTTGGTTCCCTGGGCATGCCTACACAATCTCAGATTCAGAATTATAGTGGATTTTCTTCAAATACATTAGTTTTGTAGTTGAAATGGGTCTTGGAGCTGCTTGACTTCGAAGAACAGGTGTTGTATAATTGCAGGATAACCCATGCAGTTCTCAATTTCTTGCTTCAGATTTTCTACTAAATTTAAATCCCTGATCCAGAAAAGAGAAGAAATCCCATTTAAGGCCTTAATAAAAATCTGGATTTTTTCTTGATTTTCCTTTTCCGCTCATCCATCTGTCTAATGACAATGAGCACAATGAGGGTTTTCTGTTAAATTTGCACCATTCGGGACACTGTTGAGGTTGTAAGTGTAGAGATTTGTGAATGCATCCTAAAAGGGCCTAAAGGATAAGATAGTTGCAGCCTGCTCCGCTTTCCTAGAACAAAGCTACCAAGTGATTATGGCTTCCGAATCATGAGGAATGCCTAGCTAACCCAGTTTGACGAAGAGCAATCCGCATCCATGGAAAAGGACACCTGCCACATTAGCCCCTGATAGAGTGAAAATAAGTTCAAGCAAAATGTGTATGAACATTTTTACTAAACTCGTCACCTCACCGACTAGGGTTGTAGCAGAGATATAGAGGCATGGGGAGTTCAACGACCAAACAACTCCCCAAAGCTCCACTATCTGCCGTCTAGATATTTCTTGGGCGAATCCATGCCCATTATCTTTAAACTGTAGTAGGGTTCTGCCCTTGGCTATGAACGCAATACCCAAATCCCTAATATGTGAGATCTCGTAGCTACCTGCAGACGAAAACCGCATTTGCAGAAGGAATGCCATCACTTATAGGGTTTCTAACTTTTTCCTAATCTGTTGTTATGTGATTCTGTGATTTAATTATCCATCATCAAATCTTTAAGTATACTCAAGTGTTTGCCCTTAAATAAATATCGATCTTGCTCAAAGTAATTCACTTTCATTGCTCTATCATGCAATACTAAGTTTTAATCTTTTACACATCTATGCACTCTTCGCAATATCTTTGTCACCATCATTCACTCCTTGATTATTCAAATCTCACTATCTCATTCTTCATGGTTGCAAACATTAGTGGTTTCCTATTAAACATGTCTCCCACTTTGTTCTCTAATGTCGCTTTATGCTTGACCATGAAGCTATAACTCAACATAAATTCTACCTACTTGATATGTTGTTGGTTTAACTTCGTCTATACACTCATAGACATCAACAGTAGATGATCCATATACAACACCAACCTCCTTTGGTAACAAATTGTGCCTTTGATGTTTCAATGATTGAACTGTTAGATAGATCTTGAAATCATATCCAAAGACTTGTTCGTTGCCTCATTCAACTTCTTGTAAAAGCATGTTATCAACTTGTTCTCTTGAGTTAAAATTCTGCCAAAAGCTACCGCTTTGCATCACAATCCAATGGAAACAATTTGTTGAAATGTGACAACTCCAACAATGAGGGCCTTTGTTCTTTTCTTAAACTCTTCATAACTTCATTGCATTGCTCTAATCCACTGGAGTGTGGAGAGTTTCATACATATTTATCACTGGTGTCCATACATTGCTGAAATTCATCATGAAATTCCATGGGCTTATAGAAGATCAAATTTCATCTAGAAAACCACAAGAAAATTGCTAATTTAGGGACTCAAAATCTATCATTAATGTCAAAGAGGTACAAGATGCATAGGTCAATTGAAATGGCATAACCAACCACTCATACAATCAATCCTTGGTCTTGAATGCAATGTTCCATTTGTCCCCTTCTCTGATCCAAATGTGGAGATAGCTACTCTTTAGATTAGCCTTGGAAAATAATTGGCACCACTCAAATTGTCCATCAAATAATGCATTCTTGGTATTAGGAACTTGTATTTGATTGTGATCTTATTTATTACCATGGAGTCTTTATTCATCCTCCACATTCTTGTTAGCTTTTGGTTTGTTAGCTAGCTAGGAGAGTGCTTCATGGGATGTGAATGACTTGTGGCCTCTTAGTCTCCTAGTTTACTTTTTGTCTTACGTGTGGAGAGGTTAGATTGTGCATGCTTGCTTTGGGTTTAGTACTATGGAAGCACACTTCTAGATTTGGTAGTTGGCACATGTTGTGTATTTGAAATCTTCTATAATGGTTCACTTGTTTAAGGTGGATGAGCCCTTGGTTGGTGTGGATTAACCACTTCGGAGGAGGGTGTTAGGCACTTGGAGGCTGGGAGCTTTGCCCTAGGAGTATAGAACCACCTTACACAGTTTGAGGAGGAACGCTTGAATTGAGGAGCTACTAAATAGAGGGTGCACCAACTTGGAGGAGGCACACATAGTATGTGGATTCATAGCTTGGAGGGCACACCATCATGGAGGAGCACTTAATATGCAAACACACAGCTTGGAGGGTACACTACCTTTGGAGCTTGGCAAACTTTGGTGTGACATGTGGACACCTTGCTTTGAGGAGCACTCCATTTGGGGCTTCGTTTGTTGGCATAGCTTAAGTTGCTTGTGGAGTTAGTCCATGTTTTATTGTTGGCTTCCCTCGCCTTAGTCTATATGAAGGGAGGTTGGTGTCTTTGTAATAAATTGGTTTTTATCTTAGAATTTGATAGTTGGTGTGATGCTATCCATTTGAATAATTGTAGAAGATCATGTATTACTCTCGTAACAAGGGTTAATGTTTGTGGGATGCCAGCACTAGGGTTCCTTGGATTGTGAGATTCAAGTGTTGAGGATTGAAGTTTGTAGGTTTGTTAGTTGGTGCAATGTTGGCTTGTTTGCAAGCTTCAAGAAAACCATGCAGAGTAGTATGAAAACATGCATAGTTATGTTCAAAGAAAACATGCGGAATGCCAAATTAGTTACAAAATATATGAAAACATGCATATCTACACATCAATGAAGATAGAAATGACATCCATAGTTCATTAGCAATTAATCATTTAAAGCATCAATCGTCTATATTCTAGCAAATTACAACTGCCAACATGATCAAAATAGTAATATTTACATAATAGTCTATCTACACACTAAAGTATGAAAACCAAAAGGCCCAAAACATTAGTCTATAATCTATGACATACAAAGTACTGAAAAGTGAGATTTTTTTCCCAATATTTATTATTCTATCTGCTATTCTTTCGTCCTTAAACCATTATGACTGTTGCATGGGCGTCCATGTGGTGTTAGTGAAGTAGATGGAAGCAAAATTGAAGATGAAGCTATTGTAGCTGAATTCATGCACATGGGGACTATTATAGCAACATCTCGCACTTCTTGAGATAAAGCTCAAAAGCTCAAGTGCGAAATCCATTGCACCTCGCGGGGGGAGGGGGACTGTCACCTCACCAACCCTCTTTTGGCTTATGGATAGCTTTCCTCTAGCTCGAGGGGGGTTCTACCTGGAATAGGGTTGCTAGGGCTTGGTATTTTCAAGATTTGAGTTCAAAGGTCCCTATGGCTCAATCTGTAGATTTAGGTCAACCAACAAAGTCTCAAGTAGGTTCCCAAACACACAATCAAGTGATCACTGGATGGTCTTTGAGATGAAACCTTAGCAAAACAATTTTAAGGATTATAAAAAAAATGAGTGATGGAGTATAGAGGATTAGTGCCTTAGTTTGTCAATATATATACATTTTTTTTGGGCATATGGAGTCAAGGAATCAAACAATTCTAGGGTTTCCTTGGAGTGATAACTAAATCCAAACTAGGGAAAATAATATAATTTACCGTAGTGTTTGAGGTCCAGGGTCTCAAATTTTCCGGATGATTAAGAAAGAAATAGCTATTTGTGTTCCTCAAATAGTTGGAAAATGGGTTTAGTTTAACAAGGGCAATGAAGCAAATACCAAATAAACTTAGCACATGAACATTCATCGCATGGAACATAATACCAAGATAAAGTAAATAATTTTACTTTCTTCACTGTGCATCATTCAAGACCCAACATAAATGTCCATGATAAGAGATCACATCGTAGCATAATTCAAGCCAAGAAAAGCAATTCAACTTATCCATCCATATCTGAAATATTGTTGAAATTTGGTAGCATTGGGAGGTACTTCTCACATGGCTTTTGTGCTGAGTGCGTGAGAATAATTAAAAGACACAAGAAATATTTTAATTTAATGATAATTCGGCTTAAGGTGTCAAGTCTGCTCAGGTCGGCTAGTAAGGTGACGAGACACATCGCTGAATAAATCAATCCTAGCAACATTTATATTTTTCTCTACTTTAATAACCATGAGTTTGGCCTTTGTTAGGTCTTTAGGGCCTTTGTCTCTAAGGGCATATGTCAAATGTCCATGGAGAGATCTAATATATATGTATCAAGAATACCATCATAAGTAGGTCTAAACCTATCGAGGATCTCACTAAGGAGGTTGTCAAACCTTTGAGTGTATTCGTTCATAGTTTCTTTCTTAGTCTTAGTAGCTTGATGAAATTTGTCAAGGAGGATACCTCCATCCAAAGCTAAAGCCCAACAACATCATGACTATCTCTACTTCCATTATTAGCGTTGAATTCATTGCCGAATAAAAATCATTGATGTGTTGCTTTGCAGTGGTGGCATTAGTGCCATTGAATTTGGGAATCCATTCGTGATATTTCTCAGGCAAAGGATGGGGGGCATCAGGGAGACTGCTCAAATCTAATGGCTTGAATGTAGCTATAAGCCATGGCCTATCCATAGTGGTGGTGGTGGTATTTTTAGGAACGAGTTTCCTAACCATCGAACTATGTGGGTTAATGGGAGAAGTAGAAGCTTCAACTATCTTCTTGGTAGTCCTCTTTCTTGGAGCTATGGTATCGTCGAAAGAACTACCAAGGGACTGGATAGGGTTGGTTTAAGGAGTCATGAGAGGATCTACCTTGTCGTTGGAGATATTCCCTTCAAAGGGTGAAGCTAAATCTTTAGATTACGAGGAGGTTTGACTCAATTTCTCCCTGACAACGACGGAAAATATGTTGCCTCAAAATCTAGCAGGCCTTGTAAGGGGGTAAACTACAAGGAAAAAATTAGACTAAGGGAAACAATGAGGTGTGGCCCACTATCACCACAACCACTGCCTCCTCTTTTTGGACTTTCACCACTGGGAGGCCTCCCTTTAAATAGGTCACCTAAGGATATATCAAATTTGAGGATCAAGGTGACAAGAGAGGCTTTTAGAGGACAACTATTGTTAAGGACAAGGCTCGATAAGCTAGGAAGGGGCTAGGGCAACTCACATCCTCTAATAAGGCCTATTTATGACACAAATGATCTAGGGCTCCTTTCTTTGACATAGTGGAGCAAGAAGTGCTCAGCGAGTGAGGTAGCACTGATGCTAGGCTTTTGCCCACGTGCTAATATTTTTATGTCCTTGGCCATCTTTTGCATTGATTTTCTCTTTCTTTATTTTGCTGTGGCTATGATATGCTCTTTTGTTTCTTTTAGTTGCATCAACTTGCCAGGGCAAAGCTTCTAGGCCCTATCCAGTTATGTGGACGTATGAGTGTGAAATCCCAAAAAACCAATGACAAGTTGAACCCGAAGAATGGAGGTGAGATATGGGCTTGTAACGTAAAATGGGATATGTTAAGTATGATGTATGGGAAGATGGAACTACGCTATATTAATCAAGGTTTCCCAAGTAGTGCCCCTCCTATACCCAAAGGGCCTTAAGGGAGGTCCCATTACACTAGGATTCAAGATTAACTCCCCAAGTAAGGTGAGAGAACAAGATCACGACAAAAGTTTGTCAGTCTTCTAGATCACCCCATAATCCATACCAAATGCCCAAAAACAAAAATTATAAGCACCTGATTACAAAATGATCAGAGGAATTTTTGATTAGACGCCCACCTTCGTCCAATTGCTATTGTTGGATGGGTGAGAAGAAAATGTTTGATGCAAGTGGCAGAGATAATATGACATATCATCAGCGAATGGTGGCTGTTAGGGTTGCTGGCTATCTAGTTGACCGATTCGATGTCAAATGTAGGATATTTTTCTTTTTTGCTATGGGGTTACCCATTTTGGTGGGTAACATGACCTTCATTGACTAGTTCTCCAGGAAGTCCTAGATCTAAGGACAAAGTATTTAACAGATTCAAGGAGTTCAAGGCTCTAGTCGAGAATCAGATAGGGAGAGAGATCAAGACGTTGAGGTCAGACAATGGAGGCGAGTACAAATCTAATGCCTTCAATGACTTTTGTCCATATGAAGGCATACAGAAGGAATTGACAGTTCCATACAACACTCAGCAGAATTAGATTGTAGAGAGGAAGAATAGGGTTATTGCTGGAGCAGCCAAGGTCAAGTTCCATGACTAGGATCTGCCATGGTTTTCATGGGCAGAGGCTTGCAACATTGCTGTGTATCTGCGGAACATAAGCCCACACAAAGTGTTGGGCAGATTGATACCAGCGAAGGTGTTTACAGGGGAGAAACCAGATTTGGGGCACATTCACATCTTTGGGTGCTTTGTGTATTGCCATGTTCCTAAGGAGAAAAAGACCAAGTTGGAACCTACTATAGAGAAAGGTATCCTTGTGGGGTACAACGAGACTTCAAAAGCCTATTGTCTCTATGCTCCTGCTGTTAGGAAGACAGTAGTGTGTAGGGATGTGAAGTTTGAAAAAGAGAGGGCTCTTCATAGGTCTTGCAACAATGAGTTCTACAGTTAAGGTTCTGGAGGAGCATGCACCAAAGGTTGAGTTAGTGCAGATTCCTTAGACTACAATTACGCGGGTTGGTGAGCAGAGCGAGGAAGTCGAGTAGAGAAATCAGGATGAGGAACAAGGGATTCCTCACACCTAGCCTCAAACTCCAAGCATAGGGAGGAAGAAGGCCAAGTTGGACGAGTAGGCATTGAGAAAGGCCTAGGAGTATGTTGGTACTTTGAGATATTTAGTCAGATAGCAAGGCTCCTTAATGCTACTCCGGTTATATGGCGTTGATGAGTGAAGTGATTGAGGTTGAATCTACAATCTCTCAGTAGGCATCCGAGCATTAGGTGTGGATGGATGCCATGATGGAAAAGTGTTTGGGAGGTTGCGCCACAGCCAGAGGGCAAGTTAGTGTTTGGCTCTAGATGGGTGTACAAGATCAAGCATGCTGTGGATGGTAGCGTGGAGAAGTTCAAAGCTCGTTTTTTGGCTAAGGGATTTTCGCAATAGGAAGGGATTAATTATGACGAGACCTTCACTCTGGTAACTAGATACTAACCCATTAGGGATATCATTTCTATAGTAGCGTAGATGGGTGGGAAGACTCACCAGAGGGACGTGAAGACGACTTTTCTCAATGGTACCATTGAAGAAGAGATCTACATAGAGTAGTCAAAGGTTTTTGAGGTGCATGGAAGGAATTCCAATTTGTTCAAGTTGAGGGGAGCATCGTATGGGCTCAAGCAGGCTCCCAGGGCATGGTATGTGCCCGTTGATAGTTATTTGCAGAGCATGGGCGCTTCACCAAGAGTGAGGCAGAGCCGAACTTGTACTACATTGAGGTGACGAGTGAGCCTCTCATATTGGTTTTATATGTTGTTGACCTTCTTCTCATAGGGTTTGAGGAGCTCATAGCACATTGCAAGAAGGATCTTGCAAAATACTTTGATGAGATGAAGAATTTGGCATTGATGCACTAGGTGTTGCAGAAATAGGGAGAGATTTTCCTTGGACAAGGGAAATACACAGTTGAGATCTTGAAGCATTCTAGGATAGAGGGCTGCAGACCCATGGCTACGCTAGTTGTGACTAATTGGAAGACGGTTGATACTTCCAGATCACAGGGAGTGGACCCTACCTTGTATAGAGTTGATTGGCTCTCTCATGCATCTGGTCAACACTAGGCCAGGGATTTGTTTTGCAGTGAACACACTTAGTTAGTTTATGGTAGACTCTAGAGCTTGTTGTAGCACGAAATGACCTAGTCAAAAATTTTGACTTCATATTTGCTAAAAAATCTGCCAACTTCTTTCTCTTCTCGACCTTTTATTCAAGTGTTCTCTTCTTGATCTCATTCAACTTCTGACACCTCATCTCAATGACTTTCCTTTGGGAGTTTGAATATTGGGTGCCTACAAAGGTAGGACTTGCTGTGGGTCTATACTCTGGTAGTAGTTTATCAGACTTGAACCTCACACCGCAGGCGTGGCAGAGTGTTTTTGGACCTTCAAAACTTGCCCTCCACTGTGGGGTCTTTTGGGTGGCACAATGACTGCATTTTCTGACTTGTATGCCATGTTGATCCACCTGCGTTGCACCTTTCTTCGTCGATGTAACGTGGCTCGTCTTGGTCTTGCAAAATTTATCTCTATTTGTAGATAAAGACTCTTCTCCATCAGCTTGTTCAGATGATTCTGAAGAAGTAGAACCATTATGATATACTATGCTTCTAGAGGAACGTGAAGAGTTCAATACGGGAGAAACCCAATTACAAATTGGTGCCCTTGACCTTTTTCTTCGAGCTTGGCTAGGTATGTGCAATATTTCTAAAATATAGCTAGATGAGCCTTTACCAAAGTCAAGAACATGATGAATTATCTTTGTAGGCACGTTATTGGTAGAGGAGTCTTCCACAAAGTTTGAAATCCATTCCAGTTCTGCCAAATCATCACGTTGTGAAACAACAATGGAGATTAGCTTAATAAGAAACTTATCTCTTACACGATGTGGGGATGGAAATAGACAGACACTAGAGCATTTGAAATGCGGGAACCATCTCAAGAAGTAAGCAATGTTGAAATCGATGGTTAGTTTTACATCGTGGACATGCAAGTCTCAGATTGTTATGAATAAATATATAGGAAATACTGTAAAATAATGTAAATGATAATAATCATAAATCATGATTAGTTAATTAGTAATTAGGTTGAAGAGTCATGTCTAAATGGGACATGACTCTCCATGAAGAGACACCTGCTTGATATATAAGCAAGCCTCTCACTCTCATTGTATGATCATTCTTATTCATACATCTAATATATAATATTTGTATCCTCATGGATATCTTTATATTCCAAGTCTTCTGGAGTAATTAATCTGAAGAAGGAACTTTCTTTGCTTCATTTGGTATCAAAGCAATTGATCCTCTCGCCACTCCACCGCTGTACAGAGCCATGTTCTCCGATCCAGGTCTTTGATCGTCGAAGTTCATCAACAACGTTTCGCTACAAGAATTTGGAGTTTCTCCATTTCGCTATCAAGCATTTGGCCATTCAATAATAATAATAATAATAAATTAATATATATCCCTGTGTATGTTTCTCTTGGCTCGGGAAATCATTTTGGCAAGTCTTTTACTTTTAACCTTGGTTGATGTAATCACATTTTTCTCACATTCGATTATGTCGTTTGCAGGTTCACGGTGGTCAAAATGCATAGTCATTTAGCTTGGTCTCGTAGTTGCCTAGAAGTGTTGGGTTAGCAAAACCCACTCTAATTCTTTTGAATGTGCTACGAGTAATTCGGGTAGGAGCCGAATTGATAGGTTCTTCTTTTGAGCAAGCACTAGTGCTTCAGATGTATTGCATGTGCCAGGATTGGGTATGAACCCGATTTCAGTATCTGAGTTACAAGATAAAGTGTACAATGTTCACTTCGTAGGGAGGAAAGTGTATTTCAAGCACCCGAGTTGGAAGAAAGTGAGATAGATTGGATTTTGGAGTAACAGGTTTTACTGATTACAACTTTAAAAATGATTGATTACAGCTTGATTCTCCAATGGCATTGATAGGCAACAACAGTGGTAGTGGGAAGGAGCTGAATGAATTATGGCACAGAAGAATGGGACATCTACATCATGGAGCACTCAAGATGCTCAAGGAAACTGTAATATGGGTTCCTAAACTAGGGACTGAACACGATGATGTGTGCAGAGGGTGCGTACTTGGGAAGTATGCTAAGGCGACATTTCCAAGGAGTGACTGTAGAGCTGATGGCGTGTTAGGACTTACTCAGATATTTGTGGCCCAATGTCCTATTTCGTCACCTTTATTGATGATCATTCCAGGAAAACTTCGATCTACTTCTTGAAGACCAAGGATGAGGTCTTCGATCATTTCAGAGAGTTTAAAGCTCTCGTGGAGAATGCAATAGGGAAGAAGATCAAGGTATTTTGCTCAAATATTGGTGGAGAGTATATTGATAAAGCCTTCTTAGATTTTTGTGCGAACGAAGGCATTAAGAGAGAATGGACAACTCCATATAATCCACAGTAGAATGGTGTAGCGAAGTGGAAAAACAAAACCATTGTTGGAGCTGCAAAGGCTATGTTATATGACTAGGATCTACCCAGATTTATGTGGGTAGGAGCATGTAACACAACAATGTATATTCAGAACATGACTCCTCATAGAGCATTGGGGAAGAAAATGTGAGGAGTCTTCACGGGGAAGAAGCCTAAAGTTAGTCACCTTAGAATTTTTGGCAGCGTTGCTTATAATCACGTGCCAGATGATAAAGGACCAAACTGGATTAGACTGCAAAGAAGGGGTTTTTGTTTGGGTATAGTGGAACCTCAAAGGCATTCCGAATCTACATTCCTAGCAGTAGGAAGATAGTAGTAAGACGAGACGTGAATTTCATGGAGGACCAAGCTTTCAGGAGGTCTCGAGAGATGCTTGCCAGCAATCAAGATCAATCAGCAAACGCTCCTTTAGTCCAGCAGCAGGGGTGACCACAGGAGCAGCCAGTGGGACAAGCAGGAGGACAGTCACAAGGGTCAAGTACTGTGACCAGTACCAATATTATCTCAAGGGCAAGAAATCTGGGGAGTTCTTAGTAGATGGAGCAGCAGAGACAAGATGAGGAGGAGCTGGCATAACCTCCCATGGCTAGTGGTCGAGCGAGCAGAGAGGTTCGTTAGACATTAAGGGATGCAGAGGAGTTTATTGGGACTCCTAGGTTGAGCAAGAGACAACACAGACAACTTGATAGATATCAAGCATTGGTAGCTCAAGTTACAACACCTTCCAACTTTCAGGAGGGCGCACATTATCAAGTGTGGATACATGCCATGGTAGAAGAGTATAGCTCTATCATGACGAATGATATTTGGGAGGTAGTGCCCAAGCCAGAAGACAAATCAATTGTGGGTTTGAGATGGATCTACAAGATCAAATATGCGGGAGACGACACTGTGGAAAAGCACAAGGCTAGGTTCGTGGCAAAGGGGTATGCACAAAAGGAAGGGATAGATTATGAGGAAACCTTCGCCCCAATTGCTAGATACACTTCCATCCAATTAGTTATATCTCTAGCAGCTCAAATGTGATGGCAGATTCACTAGATAGACATCAAGACAACCTCCCTGAATGGAGTGATAGAGGAGGAAGTGTACATAGAACAACCAGAGGGCTTTGAGACTCAGGAGAGGCGCACACATGTGTGCAAATTAAAGAAGGTTCTATACAGGCTCAAGTAGGCTCCCAGGGCATGGTATGGTAGAATTGACACCTACTTGCAATAGATGGGGTTCGTCAAGAGTGACGCAGATCCCAACCTTTACTATTTGATGGTAGAGGATGAGCCCCTCATTCTAGTTTTGTATGGGGATGATCTATTCTTGATAGGATCATTAGGGCTCATAGAGGATTGCAAGAGGAACCTGGCAACAAAATTTGACATGAAGAATTTGGGGTTGATGCACTATTTCCTAGGATTGGAGGTGTGGCAAAAGGATGGGGAGATCTTCCTTGGATAAGGAAGATACACTATAGAAATTCTGAAGAGGTTCATAATGCAAGATTGCAGACCCATGTCTACACCCATGATTACCAATTGGAAGAACACAGATGCATCAGATGACAAGGATGTCGACCCCACCTTGTATAGACAACTCATTGGGTCTTTCATGTATTTGGTCAACACTAGGCTAGACATTTGCTTCACAATCAATACCCTTAGTCAGTTCATGGTGAAATTGAAAAGGGTACAATGGGCAACAACGAGGCATATTCTGATATACATTCGAGGCACAGTGGAGTATGGGTTGAAATATACTCAAGAGGACGACATCAGACTTTGTGGGTACACAAATGCAGATTGGGCAAGCAGTTCAGTGGACAAGAAAAGCACCTCCGGGTACTGCTTCAGTGTTGGATCAAGGATGGTTTCTTGGTGTAGCAAGAAGCAAAAGTTAGTAGCACTGAGCTTTGCAGAAGCAGAGTATATGGCATCTAGCACAACTATGTGCGAAGCTATATGGCTTCAGAAGCTGCTAGTAAGCTTGTTTAGGCAGAGGATGGAGGCGACCGATGTCTATTGTGATAATCAGAGTTGCATAAAGCTCTTTGAGAATCTAGAGTTTCATGACAGGTCGAAGCACATCGATATTCAGTGTCACTTCATCAGAGATTGTGTACAACGAGGAGCAACCCAACTACAATATATTCCCACAAAAGAGCAGGTTGCAGATATACTCACGAATGCTCTAGGGAGAGCTAAGTTCGCCTATTTTAGAGAACATATGGATATGGTGGAGAACCTGTTTCAGTAGCAGGGACATGCTACTTTGGATGTTGCAGATGTTGCAGTTGCAGCAACAACAGATGAAGAGGGAGTTACAGTGCAGATGCAGTGTTGGCAGTGGTTTTGCAGAGTTAACATCAAAACATATGCAACATATATTAGAGTTGCACAGTGGTTGGTGGGAAGCAACAGAGACAGGGTATTGGCACAGGGGGCAACGACGCTAGAACACATTTCTCGGTAAGAGGGAGTGTTAGTTTTTGTAGCATCAGATGTGTTCTAGCCACAAAATTTTGTGGAGAGGCTAGAATACATAAGATCTCCAAAACCCAGAAATCGTTTTTGGAAATTCTGCCTAGAAGTGTCTTAATTAGATTACTAACCAATTTTTAAATATTTCATAAGTCTAAACTTAGGGAATATTGTTAATTTATCAATATTAATTGAGATAAGGCGTGAATAATCTAGAAACTCACATGGATCGACCCAGAAATGATCCTAGTCATTGATTAAGTTTTAATCTTGGCCGTTGGTGCTCCAACATTGGATTTTAAAAGAAAGTCAATGTTGTGATGGAGATCATCCAGTGCAGATACTCAGTTGCCCAGGCATTTCGATTTCCTCAGTAGTAGCATCTCAGCGGAGAAGATAGAGCTAGAGGGTGAGTAGCAGGTGGAGCAGGAGAGCAACAACATTCCGAGAGAAAGTTTTTAGTTCCCGAAAGAGTCGAAGGAAGGAAGGTTGAAATCTTCAGAGGGCCAACGTAGGGACTGTGTAGAGGCTGGCGCATGGCTCTCATGCAGAGGTTGGAGAAGCTATTTTGGAGGCAGAAAATAGTTGTGGGGTGAGAGAAAAATTCTCACAATATTTTTGCCAGTGTTTTCTTCAGATTAGATTGCTAGTTGGGCATCTAAATTATTGTACTCAGATTTGTTGTTGAACATTAATAATAAAACCCTCATCTGCTGCACCAGTTTTCTTTAGTTGGGGTTTTCCGAAGACAATTGTCTAAAAATAACTGTCAATTTTATTGTGCGCTAGAATTTCTCAGTTGCCAATATTTTATTTTTCGCAGTATTTGTATGGTGCAATTTGCAAATGTGGTTTTATTCGATATTTGCTGTAGTAAATAAACTGCATAATTAATTTCTAAGTTAGAAGAATAATTTCTAGTAGCTGCAATATATAACATTTCACAAGAAATTGGAACCTTCAGGAAAGAAAGGAATATTTGTTGGACACAATAAACTTCAAAAGCTTATAGAGTTTACATTCCAGAGCAACGACGAATTGAGGTCAGCTGAGATGTCACTTTTGATGAGAAAGTGGCATATTGGGGGTCTAAGGAAGTCTCCATAGATTCTTTGGATGAAGTAAAGTAGGTGGCCTCATGGGAGCAACAATCGAGTTCTTCAGAATGTACCAGAAGGCCAAAAGGGCTTTAAGATCTAGCAGAACCAGTTATAGTTCTTGAGATCAAAAAGAGACCAACATGCCTTAGATCCACTTTGGAAGAGGCAAAAGGACATGCAACTCCTGATGGCACATCTAGAGAAGTGAAGAAACCTATAAGGTTCTCCAACTATGCAACTCTTATGACAAAACTCATTGATGAAGAGCCTTCCATTTATGAAGAAGCAATCAATCAACATGTATGGAAGGAAGCAATGAATGAGGAGTGCCAATCAATCTTGAAGATTGATGTTTGGGATATTGTGCCAAGGCTTGAATGGAAGTCAGTAGTGACTTTCAATTGGATATATAAGATTAAGCATATTGCAGATGGGAGCATTGACAAATACAAGGCACAATTCGTAGCTAGAGTGTTCTCCCAGGAAAAGGGAGAAGACTATGATGAGACTTTTGCTTCAGTTTCCAGGTACACCTCCATTAGATCCATCATTTCATTTGCTGCTTCTATGGGATGGGAACTACGCCAGATGGATGTAAAGACTACTTTCCTCAATGGAGTAACTGGGGAAGAGGTGTACATAGAGCAACCTCAAGGATTTGAGGTATATGGAAAGGAGTCTAATGTTTGTAGGTTGAAAAAGGCCTTGTACGGACTCAAACAAGCTTCGAGAGCTTGGTATGCTCATATCGACAGTTATCTGACAAGACTGGGATTTACCAAAAGTGAAGCAGATCCAAACCTTTACTTTAAGGTTGTGAAGAATGCACCTATGATCCTATTATTATATGTTGATGACTTGTTTTTGACAGGTGCCAAGCCTCTTATCATTCAGTGCAAGAAGCAGTTGGCTTCCGAGTTCGATATGAAGGATCTTGGGTTGATGCACTATTACTTGGGATTAAAAGTATGGAAAAAACTTGGTGAAGTCCTCCTCGGTCAAGGGAAGTATGTGATAAAAATCTTTCAGAGTTTTGGAATGAGGGATTGCAAATCCATGGTGACCCTCATGGTGACTAACCTAAAGAAGTTAATAGGCTTCGACTCCAAGTTTGGAATACTCCTCTCTCTATAGGCGACTGATTGGTATGTTGATGTATTTGGTTAACACCAGGCCGAACATTTGCTTTGTTGTGAACACTTTAAGCTAGTTCCAAATAAAACCAAGACATGGGCATTGAATTGCAGCAAAGGACATATTGAGATATTTGCATGGTACAATGAATTATGGCTTGAAGTATGTTTCAAACAGGGATGTACAACTTCAAGGATTTTCAGATGCAGATTAGGTAGAAGTGTTGAAAACAGGAAGAGTATGTTAGGAGTATGCTTCAGTTTAGGATCTGCTATGATATCATGGATGAACAAGAAGTAGAGGTCAATTGCACTCAGCGCTACTGCAGCATAGTACATCGCAATCAATGAGACTTGTACCAAAGCAGTATGGCTCCAAAAATTGTTTGCAGGACTATTCAACCAACAGTTGGAACCAACGGTGATGCACTGTGGTAATCAAAGTTGTGTGAAACTTTCAGAGAATCCCGTGTTCCATGACAGGTCGAAGCATATTGAGATCAAGTACCACTACATTCGTGACATGGTGCTGACAAGAGCAATAAGGCTTGAGTACATCTCCACCGATGAGCAGACAACAAATGTTTTGATGAAGCCGTTGCTGAAGGACAAGTTCGTGTACTTCATAAACAAGTTGGGGCTCATGGAGATCACCCCTCTCGTTGAGAGGGAGTGCTGATTCGTCTGCAACATGGATGGACATTCTTCGAATGGGTCTAAGAGACCCAGAGGGGTCAAGATGTAGTGTTGAGTGAGTGTCTCTTGGAGGAGGACATTGATCACATACTAGAGATGGTGGAGTCTTGTCCTAGACCTTGAACACACACCAGGCATGGTGGATTGAGGTCCTTCAACATCTCGATCCTGATCACACACTAAAGGGGTGGAGTGAGGTATGGGACCTTGATCACATACCAAAAGGGTGGAGTGAGGTCTTGGACCCTGATCCCACACTAGGTAGGGTGGAGTGAGCTCCGGTTCAACATCTAGACCGGATCACCAACCAGGAAGGGAGTAAGTAGGTCTTGGCCCAGAGTGCTCACTAGAAAGGGTGAGTGATGTGAAAATTCGGCTAACTAGAAATCCTATTGCAACAACTGATGTTATTTCTTCTATTTGTTAAACTAATTAAACAAATTATTTTGCTGTGTGCTACGGCAAAAAATACTGAAACAAATGCACTGCAACCTTCACAAAACAAATACTGCGGAAGAAATAAAAACGCTGAAAGAAATAGATGCACACACACAATATGACACCGTTATTTTTGGACTAAAGTCCCCGGAAAAACCCAACTCAGGAAAACCGATGCAATGGCTTAGGGTTTTAATATTTACATAGTATTGAAAATCTGAGTACAAGCTATGGATGCTTAAACTAGCAATCTAAATAGAGAAATAGTTGGCAATAATAACTAGTAAGAAAATTTTCTCACTCCACAGTTGATCCCACACTGACCTCAGCTCGAATTGAGCTGCTCCTTGCTCCCTTTGCATAGTCACTGCGTCAGCCTATGCAGTTGCTGTGTTCAACAAGCTCGGAACTGCGTCTCCTCTCACTGTCTCGTCAGCTGCTATCTGGGAAACTGATACTCTTTTCCTTCGGACCCTTTGCTCAACATTTGGCTGAGAATCTCGACTTCTCCTTAGTAAAACAACAATCTCCCCAAGAGGGCTTTGCGTTGCCTCTTTGTGGCAATCACTGCCTCTCTGCAATGTACTCACTGAAACTGGAAAAGCTTCCTCCAGCCTCACTATCTCTGCCCCTCTCATTGTTTCAACCTCACTGAATCACTTACGACAACACACAATTGCTAATTTGGAAATCGATTTCTCAGCAAAATCAAACTCTGCAAGTGTATTCTCCAAGCCCCATCGACTTTCTTCTTATAACCCTCTATTGAGACTTCAATGACCACGATTAAATCTTAATCGATGGCTAAGATTAACTAGAAATCGATCCATGCACTTTTATAGAACATTCTCACCATTACTTAACTAATTTTGATTAATTAGTCATAAGTTCAGACTTAGGAAATATCTAAAAATGATCAATAATCTAATTAAGTCGTCTCTTGGTGGAATTTCCAATAACGATTTCTCGGTTTTGAAGATCTCATGTATTCTAGCCTCTCCACAAAATTATGTGGCTAGAACACATCCGACGCTACGAAAACTAAAAATTATGTGGCTAGAACACATTCGATGCTACGAAAACTAACACTGTCTCTTAGCGAGGAATGTGTTCTAGTGCTGCAACCCACTAAAACAATACCCTGTCTCTGCATCATCTCCTGTCACGCTGCCGATGTCTGGTTGCTGTTGCCCACCAACCAATGCACAACTCTGATATGTTCTGCATCTGTATTGCTTTTGACTAAACTATTGCCAACACTGCATCTGCACTGCAACTCCCTCTCCATTTGTTGCTGCTGCAACTGCAACATCTGCAACTGAAAAATATCCAAAGTACTGAATCAACTGTGATTAGTATGATACATTTGTCACTCGAGTCTCTGGCTGCTGCTAGTATCTGTGCTATCACTGAGGCATTTGCGCTGCCACTGACTCTGCACTGTGCCAATTGCACTGCTGCCAACTCTGCAGTGCGCTCCCCAACATCTGACATGCAGCTAGACTATGCATCTATCACTTTGGCATTTGACTGCATCTATTGCCACTGATCCATCCTACTACTGAAATACTATGGGCTCTCATAGCAAGGTTCTGATTCAAGAGGTGGACCTCCTCAAGAATCTCGCCCATCTGTAGTACTCTAGGGCTACAAAACCAAATCACCCCATTTGACTCCTGGGGGTATGTAAGCAAACATGGCGAAGTCTTCCTCCAGCCTGGAGGAAAGCCTATTGATCTTTGCCAATGCTGTCTGCTGGTCCTGCTTCTCCTCCTTGTCCTTTTTTCTAAGAGGACACTGGGTGCTGTAGTGGCAAAGCTCACCAGATCTGAAACACTTGACCTTCGACAGGTCCTTCTTCTTTCTCCTCTGCTCCCCCTGTTCCTGACTGGGACCCTTCGATGCGAGGTCACATTCTCCTCCTCCTTTAGCTGCATTGGTCCACTACTGCTACCACTAATGGAGCTCTTCACTAAGTCTTGCCTCAACTCCTCCTGCTGCAAATCGACCCACATCTTGTCCCACCTTGGCAAGGTTTCTCTGCCCAAAATGCTTTGGATGAATACCTGCCACTCCTTGGAGACACTGTTGAGTGCCAATCATACTAGTTTTGAGGTTTGAGGTGCTGTTGCAACAACTGACAATTGATGCTGGATCTCCTGGATCCTGGGGAGGTAGGGGTCTATGCGTTCCCCCTTGTGCATCTTGGTGCATCTCAGCTTCTCCTCCAAGAACATCTTCCGCTGCTCAGAAGTGCCCTGGTATAGCAGGAAAGTGTATCCCACATCTCCTTGGCCATTCCCTAGCTTGCTATGTGTGATACAATGTGATCTCGAACACTGTCAAGAATCAACCTCTTTGTCCTTGCCATCTCCTTTCGGTATTCCTTCAACTGGTCTGCATCTGTGGGGATAGCTACCACTGCATCTATGAATGGCTTCAGGCAATATTCATCTAGAAGGAAGGACATCCTTGCCTTCCAGATGACATAGTTGGAAGCACCGCCCAACTTGTCCTGATCTCGTAGCTCGCCATCTCAGAAAAATAAGTTGAAATCCTCCTCTTCTCTTCTGCTCAGCTGCTGTTAGGCTCTACGCACGCACTGCTGGAGTGAGTAATTCTGCTCACAATGACTGCTGATCTGCAAGAGAAAAATGAACTTCTGAAGCTAAAATTCCCCTGAGGAAAATTTCCCTCAGTTTGTGCTCTTTGTTCCTCCAGACGCTATTTTGCACTGGCAACTGCTGCAAAATACTGCGTCTAGCTAGAGATTTGCACTGCAGGGTAAATACTGGCTGCTCCCTCTGCCTTTGGTTATCATCGAACTGGAGAAGTCCAATTTCTTTGTCGCTCTCTCAGAGAAATCGATTTTTCCTCAAAAAATTGACCCTCTTGGCCAAGAAATTGCACTGCCTCTGAGGGTTTTGAACTGCTGCTTATGTAGAGCTACGAAATTCCTCCTCCCTTCTCCTACAAAGCTCTCCGATTTACAATCTGCGCTCTGATACCATGTGAAAATTCGGCTAACCCCAAATCCTATTGTAGCAACTGATGTTATTTCTTCTATTTGTTAAATTAATAAACAAATTATTTGCTGTGTTCTATGGCAAATATCGAAACAAATACACTACAACCTTCACAAAACAAATACTGCGGAAGAAATAAAAACGATGGAAGAAATAGATGCACACACACAATATGACACCGTTATTTTTGGACTAAGTCCTCAGAAAAACCCAACTTAGGAAAACTAGTGCAACTTGGGAAAACCTGTGCAGCAGTTGAGGGTTTTAATATTATGAAGTAGTGAAAATATGAGTACAAACTATGGATGCTTAAACTAGCAATCCAAATAGAGAAATAACTGGCAATAATAACTAGTGAGAAAAATTTCTCACTCCACAGGGGATCTTACATTGACCTCAGCTCGAATTGAGCTCCTTCTTGCTCTCTTTGCTCAGTCATTGCATTAGCCTACATAGTTGCTGCATCCCACAAGATTGAAACTGCGTCTCCTCTCATTGCCTTGTGAGCGACTGTCTTAGAAACTGATACTCTTTGCCTCTAGACCCTCTGCCCAACTTCTAGCTCAGAATCTCCACTTCTCCCCAAGAGGGCTCTGCATTGCCTCTTTATGGCAATCATTGCCTCTCTGCAATGTACTCATCGAAACTGGAAAAGCTTTCTCCGACTTCACTATCTCTGCCCCCCTCTCACTTCTTCGACCACGCTGAATCACTTCCGGCAACACACAACTGCTACTCTAGAAATCGATTTCTCAGCAAAATCGAACTCTGCAAGTGTATTCTCCAAGCCCCATTTACTTTCTTCTTATAACCCTCTGTTGAGACTTCAACGACCACGATTAAATCTTAATCGATGGCTATGATCAACTAGAAATCGATCCATGTACTTTTCTAGAACATTTTGACCATGACTTAATTAATTATGATTAAATAGTCATATTCCCTAAGTTTAAACTTAGGAAATATTTAAAAACCAACTAGTAATCTAATTAGGTCGTCTCTAGGTGGAATTTCTAGAAACGATTTCTGGGTTTTGAAGATCTCATGTATTCTAGCCTCTCAACAAAATTTCGTGGCTAGAACACATCCGATGCTACAAAAACTAACACTCTCTCTTAGCGAGGGATGTGTTCTAGTGTTGCAACCCACTGAATCAACACCCTGTCTCTGCATCATCTCCTGTCACGCTGCTGATGTCTGGCTGCTGTTGCCCACCAACCACTGCACAACTTTGATATGTTCTGCATATGTGCTGCTGTTGACTGAACAACTGCCAACACTGCATCTGCACTGCAACTCCCTCTCCATTTGCTGCTGCTACAACTGTAACATCTATAACTAAAAAACATCCAAAATACTGAATCAACTATGATCAACATGATACATTTGTCACCCGAGTGTCTCACTGTTGCTAGTATCTGCACTGTCACTGAGGCATCTCCCTTGCTACTGACTCTGCATTGTGCCAACTGCACTGCTACCAACTCTGCACTGCGCTCCCCAGCATCTGACATGCAACTAGACTATGCATCTATCACTCTGGCATTTGACTGCATCTACTGGCACTGGTCCATCCTGTTACTGAAATACTGTGGGCTCCCGTAGCAAGGTTATGATTCAAGAGGTGGACCTCCTGAAGAATCCTGCCCATCTGTAGCACTCTGGGGCTACAAAACCAAATTACCCCATTTGACTCCTAGGGGTATGTAAGCAAACATGGCGAAGTCTTCCTCCAGCCTGGAGGAAAGCCTATCGATCTCTGTTGATGCTTCCTGCTGGTCTTGCTTCTCCTTGTCTTTCTTTCTAAGAAGACACTGGGCACTATAGTGGCCAAGCTCACCACATCTGAAACACTTGACCTTCGATAGGTCCTCCTTTCTCCTCTGCTCCACCCTGTTCCTGACTGGGACCCTTCGATGTGAGGGTCACATTCTCCTCCTCCTTCACTTGCGTTGATCCACTACTGCTGCCACTGATGGAGCTCTTCACTAAGTCTCGCCTCAACTCTTCCTTCTGCAAATTGGGTCACATCCTGTCTCACCTTAGCAAGGTTTTTCTGCCCAAAATTCTTTAGATGAATCCCTGCCACTCCTCGGAGACACTGTTGAGTGCCAATCGTACTAGTTCTGAGGTTTGAGGTGCTGCTCCAACAACTGACAACTGACCCTGGATCTCTTGGATCTTGGTGAGGTAGGGGCTATGTGTTCCCCCTTTTGCATCCTAGTGCATCAAAGCTTATCCTCCAAGTACATCTTTCTGCTGCTCGGAAGTGCCCTGGTATAGCATGGAAAGTGTATCTCACATCTCCTTGGCCATTTCCTGGCTCGCTATGTGTGTCAAGAATCAACCCCCTTGCCATTGCCAACTCCTTTCGACATTCCTTCAACTGATCTACATCCGTGGGGATAGCTACCACTGCATCTATGAATGGTTTCAAGCCATAATACATATTCATCTAGAAGGAAGGACATCCTCGCCTTCCAGATGACATAGTTGGAAGCACCATCCAACCTGTGTTGATCTCGTAGCCCAACAGTGGCCAGCTCAACAAAATAAGTCGAAATCCTCCTCTTCTCTTCTGCTCAGTTGTTGCTAGGCTCTATGCACTCCCTGTTGGGGTGAGTAAATCTACTCGCAACGACTGCCAATCTGCAAGAGAAAAATGAACTTCTAAAGCGAGAAGTCTCCTTAGGATTTCCCTCAGTGTGTGCCCTTTGTTCCTCCAGACGCTATTTTGCATTAGCCACTGCTGCAAACTACTACGTCCAGCTAGAGATCTGCTCTGCAAGGAAAATATTGGTTGCTCCCTCTGCCTATGGTAATCCTCGAACTAGAGAAATCCGATTTCTTTGTTGCTCTATCAGAGAAATTGATTTTTCCTCAAGAAATTGACCCTCCTGGCCAAGAAAATGCGCTGCCTCTGAGGGTTTTGAACTGTTTCTTATGCAGAGCTACGGAATTTCTCCTCCCTTATGCTACTAAGCTCTTCGGCTTACAATTTGCGCTCTGATACCATGTGAAAATTCAACTAACCCCGAATCCTATTGCAACCACTGATGTTATTTCTTTTATTTGTTAAATTAATTAGACAAACTATTTGCTGTGTGCTACGACAAATATCGAAACAAATACACTGCAGCCTCCATAAAAAAAATACTGCAGAAGAAAGAAAAACGTTGGAAGAAATAGATGCACACACACAATATGACACTGCTATTTTTTGACTAAGTCCCCGGAAAAACCCATCTCAGAAAACTGGTGCAACAACTGAGGGTTTTAACATTATGCAGTAGTGAAAATCTGAGTACAAACTATGGATGCTTAAACTAGCAATCCAAACAGAGAAATAACTGGTAATAATAACTAGTGAGAAAAATTTCTCACTCCACAGGCGATCCCACACTGACCTCAACTCGAATTGAGCTGCTCCTTGCTCCCTCTACACAGTCACTGCGTCACACTATGTAGTTGCTGCGTCCCACAGGCTCAGAATTGCGTCTCCTCTCACTGTCTCGTCAGCTACTGTCTGGGAAACAGATACTCTTTGCCTCTAGATGCTCTGCCCAGCTTCTGGCTCAGAATCTCGACTTCTCCCCAACAAAACGAAAATCTCCCCAAGAGGGCTCTGGACTACGTCTTTGTGGCAATCACTCCCTCTCTGCAATGTACTCACCAGAACTGGAAAAACTTCCTCCGAACTCTCTATCTTTGTCCCTCTGTCACTGCTTCTATCTCGCTGAATCACTTACGACAACACACAACTGCTACTCTAGAAATTGATTTCTCAGCAAAATCGAACTTTGCAAGTGTATTCTCCAAGCCCCTTCGACCTTCTTCTTATAACCTTCTGTTGAGACTTCAATGACCACGATTAAATCTTCATCGATGGCTAGGATTAACTAGAAATCGATCCATGTACGTTTCTAGAACATTCTCACCATGACTTAATTAATTATGATTAATTAGTCATATTCCCTAAGTTTAGACTTAGGAAATATTTAAAAAACGACTAATAATCTAATTAAGTTGTCTCTAGGTGGACTTTCTAGAAATGATTTTTGGGTTTTGGAGATCTCTTGTATTCTAGCCTCTCCACAAAATTTCGTGGTAGAACACATCCGATGCTACAAAAACTAACAAGTGAGTGCTTGCTAGTTGAGGGTCTCAACAGTTTGGTCTAGTTGGTGGTCATGGGATTCGAGGACTGATCACTCTAGAGAAGTGAGTTCTGATATGCTGATGACATTGCCATAGGTTTGGCCACTAGTGGATGCTGATAATAAATGATGATGATGGTAATAATGGATAACCTTTTTTTCATTAGAGAAATTTGTTCAATTTGAGAACATCTATGATGGTAATTATGAATACCTCCCTAGTTAAGAGGAAGTGTTGAATTTGTAACTATGGTCGGTCTTCATAATGTACTTTTGGTTACTCTATGTAATTGTATTTATCATTGTAAAGCATATTTATAAATGCTTGATTCAAAGAAAAAATTATCTTGAGTCAAAGTCCCAATGTGGCTTTTAAAAGATGTAAATTTGAATTTTTGAAATGTAATTTTTGGCTCCAAAATCTGACAAGCCGGCTTCCCTCCAAGTCAAGTAAATCCTGGGCAAGGGACATGTCTATTTACCCTAGACAGATTAATATATAAAGTCAGCTCGAGCTCCTCATTTGGCAGATTCACATTCTTCTCTCAAGACAATTTCTGGGCAGGCGAAGGAGGTCAAGAAGGGCAGAGAAGGACAACGAAAGAAGTCTGAGTTTCTCTCTCTCCTCTCTCATCAACTTGCACATGTGGATAAAAGTCTCTCTCTGTGATTCACATCTCTCTGGGGCAACAGAGGTAGGAGGTCCAAAAGTTTCTAGGTTACTAGGCAGCTTCATCGGACCGAAATTTTGGGCTACTGGATAGTTGCTGGGAGCCCGAAATTTCTTGATCAGGCAGGCATAGTGATGTCTAGTATCAATTTGGGTGACTTGACTTGGAGGGGAAGACTAGGTTTGGCCATAGGTCTAGGTGTGTCTCTTATTGAACAAAAATAATTTCTCTATTGGAAAGGTTGCTGGGTTTTCCCCTGTAGTGGGTTTTCTCAGGGTAAATCTTGTCTCTCTTTTGTGCATTGTGATCTCTACTGTTCTACTATTGAATTTCTGAATTGTAATTGCTGAATGATATATTGAAATAAGATAAAAGAAGATCTACTCCAAAAGTAATTATCAAAAGTTCAGAAATATTGTGCCAACCCTAATTGCAGTAGAAAGTCAACAAAATGGAGAAAAGAATTTGCAAGTGACACTATTGGGCAGGTTCTTCTAAATGTTACTTGCATTGAAATTTCCACCACAGCTTCATCAAGTTACTCAATTTTATAGGGAATGAATTTTTGTCTTAACATGAATGAACCACCATGTAAAGGGAGGATTTGGCTAACAATTTGTTGGATAGTGCAACATCTTGGAGGAGGGTTGTTGGGCCTGTTGTTGCCCAAAGTGTACACCATGGGCCACAACGCTCAGGGCAAGGGTTGTCACTCTAATGCTTGCCTACTCTGTTCTAGCCAGTGTTGATAATACCGGTATCGGGAAAATATCGGCGAGGGTCCAGAAAATATCTTATCGACAATATCGGCGAAAATATCGGCAAATATCGGCAAGCATAAAAAATGCATAATATATTCATTTTTTTTTCTTCAGATTTTAAACAGATAAAGCAATAACAACATGAAATAAACACATTGGCACATAAATATGAAGAAAACACTGATATATATGATGTCAAATAGAAATGATACATCAAAGGCGATACCAAATCCTGCTGATCCCTGATAATTGTCCGTTCAAGGACTCAAATGTGGAGAACCAATACAAAATAACATCACATATATAAAAGTATCTCATCATCATGAGTTATATGTAGCATAACAAATAAAACTAGCAGCTATCTATCTGAAATC